>MU733564.1:84713-113481 GCA_026770625.1 Nicotiana glauca
AGAAAATTATGAAATCATTGATGTGAAAATGTTGAAAAAGGAAAAGGAGAGATTGTGAAACTTGTTTGGCTTTGGTTGTTCCTTTCGTGTGCATTGATTGTTGATTCTATTACTGTTCGATATCTGTGTATTGGTTGATCTTACTTGGGATGAAGTTTGTTCATACATGCCAGTACAATTCAAATGTACTGACGTCCCTTTTGCCGAGGGCGCTACATTCGGTTTATGATTGTAGGTGGATCCATAACAGGTACTACAGTCCACCGACAGTAGCACCTCCTCCAATTTCCATCAGCTAAATTGGTGAGCCCCCTTTCCTCTTGGGGGCCCTGCATGGCTCATGCCGCCTTTCCTCCAGAGTTCATTTTGGTATTCGTGTAAGGTATAGTCGGAGTCTTGTTGCCGGCATTTCCATATTATCGTTCAATTGTATTTAGAGGCTCTGTAGACATGTTGTGGGTAGTTTCGGGCATGGGAATTTAAAATAGAAATATCGATGGTTGGCAATAATGTATAAAATTTGTAATACCTTTAATATGGCGAGTGAAGTTGCGAATGAAAATGAAATGCAAATCGTTAATGATATGTTTATAGAATTGGATTAATGGAGTCCATCTCCGATTTATTCATGAGTTAGTTTGGGTAGAATGAGACCTATCAGGCTTGCTCGGTCGGGTTTACTCGGTTAAGCGTCGGTCGCGCTTCTCGAGTTTTGGGGCATGATACCATTACTCCATCACTTGGGACTCAATGCTGTCATTTCTTATTGCGTATTCCTTTCCCTTATTGTCAGGTTGGAAAGCGCCAAAGTAAACGAATTCTCCCACCCCCACATTCTGCCAATCGGGTGCTTTGGTCAAGCCCTCGACTGCTATGACCACGGGCGAATCTGCATGGCTTGCCACCTCGTCCAAGATTCCAGTTCCACGTAGATCTATCCATAAGGTGGATACCCAGTTGGCAAGGGCTACGGACCCACCCTTATTCCATTCAGTAGATGATCTTTCGGTGGACGAGGAAGAAAGTGTTCCCTTAAAGAGGCGGCTAATTGGGACCGGAGGTGGTGTGGAGATGAGCGAAGGCTCCGTGGGTGGTGAAGCCGAGCTCGTCGTGTTCAATTAGGGGCTTATTCGGGTCGAGGTGAGGACCGATGGGACTTCTCATTCAACAGTTATTCATTTGGACTGCAACTTGATGACCAATATAGAAAGCGTGGTCCATGCTCTGGTGCTTCTTTGTTCTAGCATCGAGCATAAGACTCTTGGTCGTTCAAGTATGCTAACCTATCGTTGAGTGTATCTGGGCTGGCTTAATGGGTGAGTTGCTTCTTTTGTTTTCTCTTCTCTTTTTTGTATCTCGCATTCGTATATATATATACACCCTCCTCTTCTTTTATTGCTTGCTATCTTTCTTTTTAAACACTTACCTTAGAGATTGAGAGTTCCCGCCGAGTAGATAAGAAGAAGGTGGTCTTCATGAAGATGGTTATAAAGTACCGCCGAATCCATGAAAGGTACTGTGTGATGCATACTCAACTCCGAGCTGGGGTGGGGGGATCTCCAATCTCTCAGGGAAGAGTTGAAACAATAAGATGACGAGCTCGTACAAACCATTGGCCGATGCAGTAAGCTCAAGGGGGTGCTAAGGATTAAGGAGGATGAGATTGAAGTGAACAAGGGGTTCGTGTCTGAGTTCGTCAACCTCCAAGCTTAGGTGTCATCCCTGCGGGCGAACACGATCAGAACATGGCTAGTGCCAATGGTTTGCGTGACGAGTTGGTTGGAAAGGCTGCAGAGATGGAGCGAGTCAAAGGGGCTAAAGCGGCAGCATTGGCGCAGGTGGTCGAGTTGGAGGACGCTATTCGTGTCCTTTAATCTGAACGGGCTAGTGATGCTAAAAAAGCCGCGCATAAGGAGACTAGGTGTACTAAATGGATCATCGGTCTTGAGAGATAAGTAGTTTCCTTGAAGGAATAGGTCACCATTCTTGAGGTCGAGATGGTGAAGCTGTTGGCCCAACCGTCTTCCTCTCGTGCTTCTGATTTCCTTGATGTTCCATGGCATCTGTACGAGATGTGGATTCATGCTGAATCTCAGCTAGATGTGTACAGGAATTTGATGATGGCAGTGAAGGTTCCTGAGGTTGTCTACGAAGAGGATCATGTCAAGGCGCGCGAAGCTAGGCTTGCTTGCGGCTATGACCCAGCTACTCCGGGGACCAGTAAGGATGGTGAGGACTTGGACGAGCTTGCATCTAACCTTTGGTATGACAAGGAGTATCCTGACAGTGGGGGTGATGGTGGAGAGGGCGATGCTCGACCAGGCGGGGACGGCATGGAGTAGTGTTCTGTACTTAGTTTTTGTGCTTTTCTTCTTTTTGTTTATGTGTGTTGGGGCATCTTTCCGGCCCTTTGTAAGATATACCTCTTTTTTGGAATGGAATGATCAAAACCCTTTGTTGTATGTCATTTGGCCTTCTTATTTTTCTTCAAATGTTTTTCTTCAAATGAATTATGTTGGCATGCGCTATCTCGAACATGGTCGAGTGTATCTTTGATCGAATTTGGGTGAAGTCCCATGTCGTCATACTTAACTCCAAACGAAATCATAAATTGACTTCAGGCTGGTTTAAGCGTAAGTTAAATCCGAATGGGTTGAATATGATTCTATACTAATTCAGACGAGGTCGAACTCTCTAATTCAAACGAGGTAGAATGTGAGTTGATTCGAGCGAGGATGAATGCTAACTCTGAATGTGAGTCGATTCGAACGAGGTCAAATGTCGACCTTTGTTGATTCGAAGAGGTCAAATGTTAGTTGATTCGAGTGAGGTTGAATACTGACATTTATTAATTCAAACGAGCTCGAATGTGAGTCGATTCGAGTGAGGCTAAATGATAACTCTTATTGACTCGAACGAGGTCGAATGTGAGTTGATTCGAGTGAGGTCGAGTGCTGACTCATGTTAATTCGAATGAGACCGAATATGAGTCGATTCGAGCGAGGTCGTATACTAACTCTAGTTTATACGAATAAGGTCGAATGTAAGTCGATCCGAGCGAGGTCGAATGCTAACTCTTGTTAATTCGAACGAGGCTGAATGTGAGTCCATTCGAGCGAGGTGGAATGCTAACTCTAGTTGATTTAAACGAGGTCAACTGTGAGTCGATTTGAGCGCGGTCGAATACTAACTCTTGTTAATTTGAACGAGGTCGAATATGAGTCGATTCGAGCGAGGTCGAATGCTAACTCTTGTTGATTCAAATAGGGTCGAATGCTAGTCAAGACTGAAGTAATGTATAAATGTATAAGCTCGGTGAAATGAGAAACTCGTTTATATAAAAATCTTTGCATTGGAGTTTACATGTTTTTTGTTTTGTTCGCTTATACATTGGAGAAGTTCCAGTCTATCTAGTCCCTTCATTGGTTGGCGTGGAGAAGCAGTCGAGAGGTCAAGCAATGAAATCCGTTCTTTGAACTTCGAGATGCCCTCTTCATCGCCTCGTTAAAAACCTCCCCGAGAAAACCCAATTGGGACAAAACTCGGGTAAGAGAAAAAGAGTACGACTTGGGGGAGTCTTCCTTTAGAAGTTGAAGTACTTTAGATGAGCAATGTTTAAATTTTTTGGTATCACCTTCCCCTCCATTGTTCCCAGCTGGAACGACCCTTTGTTTACTGCTACAGTGATTTTGTATGGATCGTCCCAATTGGTTCCTAGTTTGCCTTCACGTGAGTATTTACTTGCTTGGGTTTTGGCTTTGAGTACGTAGTCTCCGGCTTTGAGTGGTCTAACTTTGGCTTTTTGTTGTAGTACTTCTCTGCATGTTGTTTTTGTGCTATCATTCTTACGTAGGCCATGTCTCTTCGCTCGTCGGCCTCGTCGAGGTCTTGTCTTCTGCTTTCATCATTGTTTGGACCGTTTTTATTTGAATATCTTAGGCTTGGCTCACCGACCTCGACCGGTATCACTATGTCAGTCTCGTAGATTAACGAGTACGGTGTTTCTCCCATGCTTGTTTTCGGCGTGGTGCAATATGTCCATATCACTTCGGGCAGCAACTCCGGCCACAGTCCCTTGACGTACTCGAGTTTCTTTTTCAGGATGCGCAATATTGATTTATTGGAGGAATCCGCCTGGCCATTTCCCATAGGGTGATAGGGCATGGAGAGTATCCTTTTGATATGCTGCTTTTCAAAGAACTCGGCGATCTTTTTCCCGGTGAATTATGGCCTGTTACCGCAACTTATTTCTTTGGGGATGCCAAAACGGCGTATGATTTCTCCATATTAATGTGATTATTTCTTGATCACTTTGGGTGAATTCACCTGTTCCACCCACTTAGAAAAATAAAAAATTAAAACTAAAAGAAATCGTATGTTACCTCGTCCCACTAGGAGGGGTCTTACGGTATCCATTCCCTATTTAATGAATGGCCAGGGAATGAAGGTACTCGTCCGCCTGGTGAATCATTGCGTGAAGGTACTCGCCTGCTTGGTGAATCATTGGGGCATATTTTTGGCATTGCTCGCACCTTTTGACAAATTAAGCGGCCTCTTTTTTCATCGTAGGCCAATAGTAGCCCACTAGTATGAGGCATCTGACTAGAGCTTGGTTGCTGGTATGAGCTCCGCAGTGGCCTTCGTATACTTCCTAGAGGACACACCTTGTTTGGTTTGGTCCCAAGTATTTCTCTAGAGGGACAGCAAACGTTCTTTTGTACAGGTCATTGTTAATGATATTTTATCTGGCCTCCTGCATTCGCAACTTCTTGGATTCTTTTTATCCGGCGGGAGTATCCCGTCCTGCAAATACGAGATAATGCGATTGCGCCAATCCCAAGTTAATTTTATAGTTCGTACCTCGATTTGGTCGATCAACGAGTGGAGAAGGGTAATCACGTTCCCTTTCTCGGGTATATTTTTAGTAGCCGTGGCCAACTTGGGCAAGGCTATCTACTTCAATATTTTAGGCTCATGGGATCTGGTCGAGTTGGCACTCATCAAACCAGGGTAATAACTTACAGATCTTGGCTTGATATTTTTGCAACCTCTGTTCTTTTATTTGGAAAGTCCTTGTGACCTAATTGACGACGAGCTGAGAGTCGCACCATAGGATGACCCATCTCGCTCCGTACTTGAGTGCTAATTTTAAATGCAATCATGGCCTCGTACTCGACCTCATTATTGGTCATGACTGGGCACCGAATGGACTGGCAAAGTACTTTGCCAGTCGGGACCTTGAGTACGAGTCCCAGTCCCAATCCCAGGGCATTTGACGTTTCATATGTGTATAGTATCCATAGGTCATGTAGTTTGGTGCGAGTATAGGCGGCTTCCTTTTCGACTTGGGCATTATTTTTGTGCTGAAGTCGGCAACGAAGTTGGTGAGCACTTATGACTTTATCGTCATTTGTGGCGGATAGGTTATGTCGTGCTCGCTGAGTTCTATAGCCTATTTGGCCAACTGGCCTGATAGATCGGGCTTGTGCAGAATACTCCTCAGAAAAAAATTTGTTACTACCGAGATGGGGTTGTATTGGAATTAGGGTCTAAGCTTTCGTGAAGCTACGACTAGATCCAAGTCCAGCTTCTCGAGGTGTGGATACCTCGTTTATGCATCGATCGGGGTTTTGCTAATGTAGTATATTGGAGATTGGGTACCTTAGCCTTTTCGGACTAGGACTGCGCTCACAGCTACATCGGATACAACCAAGTAGACGAGGAGACGTTCGCCGATTTCTGCTTTGGCGAGTAGCGGAGGAGATGATAAATATGGTTTTAGCTCCCTTAATGCTTTGATGCACTCCAAGTTCCACTGGAGTCCATTATCTTTTTGAGCATGCTGAAAAAGTAGTGACACCTATCGAATGACCGAGATATAACTCTTGGCAGGAAGCTACGAGGTCGGTTAACTTTTGTACTTGTTTCTTATTGGTCAGGTTCTCCGGTATCCCTTCGATAGCTTATTTGGTTGGGATGAACTTCTATCCCTAGTTGCGAAACTAAAAACCCGAGAAATTTTCCCGAGGTCACTCTAAAGGCACATTTCATAGGGTTTAGCTTCATATCGTATTGTCTAAGTATTACTAAGGCTTCTCTTAGGTGGTCGATGTGGTCCTCCTTTCTTTTTGACTTGACCAACATGTCGTTGATGTAAACTTCCATTGTTTTATCGAGTTGGTCTTTGAACATGTTCGTCACCAACCTCTGGTACGTCACCCCCCGCTTTTTTCAACCCAAACGGCATGACCCTATAGTAGTACGTCCCCTGATGGGTGATGAAAGTGGTCTTTTCCTGGTCCTCCTCTTCCATGAGGATTTGGTTGTAGCCCGAGTATGCGTCCAAGAAGCTTAGCAGTTCGTGCTTGGCTATAGCGTCGATGAGTTGGTCGATATGGGGCAGGGGGAACGAGTCTTTTGGGATAGCTTTGTTCAGATCGTGAAGTCCATGCACATTCTCCACTTATCATTCTTCTTTTTTACCATGACTACATTGGCGAACCACTAAGGGTATTTGGGTTATCGGATAGAACTATTCATTAGCAACTTCTCGACCTCTTCACGAACATCGTCATTTATTATCGAGTTGAACTTTCATTTGATTTGCTTTACTGGGGGTAGAATGGTTCGATGTTCAACTTATGAGTTGCTATCTCCTTTGGGATACCTGGCATATTTTCATGGGAAAAAGCGAACAAATCTTTGTTGTTAACTAAACAGTGTCAAAAACTACCTAGATTTTGCAGACCGATATAGGCCTTTTTGATGTTGTCATCGTTGTCGAGTTGGACGAGGTCGAGGTCCTCTATGGTATATCCCATATCCTCCACAACTTGTGGATCTTTGATTACATCCTGCTGGTTCCCGCTTGACCTCGACCTTTCTGATTTCTATGTTTCTCAGGTTTTGCCTTTTAACTGTTGTGTGCGCGTGCAGTCTGGAGTGATGCGATAGTATTCTTTCGTGGTGTATTGGTCTCCTCAGATGATGAATATTCCCTATGGAGTAGGAAACTTGACAACCTAGTACAAGCTTGAGGGGATGACCCTCATGGCGTGAATCCAAGGTCGACTTGTGATGGCGTTGTACGTTGTATCTTGATCCATGAGATGGAATATGGTTTCTAATGTAATGGTGTCGACCAGGATCGACAATCTTTCTCCCTGGGTCCGCTCAACTGCATTGTTAAAACCCGTCAGTGTGATACATGGTGGCACTATCCTATCCTTGAGCCGCATTTGAGTAAGAAATCGTGGATAGATAATGCACACGCTGCTTGCATCATCAACTATGATACGTTATACACCAGTGTCTAAGATACATAAAGTAATTACAAGAGCGTCATAATGAGGGAAAATCAAACTGTGGGTATATGACTTACTGAAAGTGATACTTTATTTGAGTTTGTTATACCGTTCATAAGTGATCGACCTTTTAAGTTTGTGGGTGGTGGTGAACTTTATGTTGTTAGTTTGGGTATACCATGGCGTTGTTCCTGCCCGCAGGAAAAGTTGGCCCTTCCTCGGTCGCTCATCAGTTCTTTCAGGTGCCCTTGATGGAGGATGTTAACGACCTCCTACCTTAAGGCGATATAGTCTTCGATTTTATAACCCCGCTCCTGATGGAATTTGCAGAGGGAGTTTGACTTTCTGGTGTTGGGGTCGAATCTCATCTTCTTCATCCATTTTACTTTTGGGCCGTGCTTCTCCAATGCGTAAACTATTTCTGAGGGGGAAATACAAAAATTGTGAGCAGATAACAAAGAGGGCATACCTTTCTCGCTTCAGTGAGTCCCTGTTCACTGCCTGGGCGATCTTTCATCATGGCATGGAGGCGGCACGAAGACACCTAGACTGTAAGGTTGGTGCCTTTCGCGAACGGACCGAAGCTCCGCTTGGTCTCTTCTATAATCGCCTTTTTGGTCCTTTCTAGATTCGGCTTGTACCGAAGTTAATATTTGGTTTGGTCCATTCAGATCGTTTTCATCGGCTCAGACTAGGCATTATGTATTTCATCCCAAGTTGTGGGGGATATTTCATAATGCGGCTTAGTAGCTTTCTAATCGCCCTCGAGCCATTTCTGTTTAACCTGTTCTGAAAGGCCGCCACTATCATTCCTTCTGATACATTTGGCAAGGTCATCCTTACTCGGTTGAACTGGGCGAGGAATTCCCTAAGTCCCTCTCCGGGTGACTGTTTGATGGCAAATATGTCGATCACTCTTGCCTCTGCCGTTTTCGCTGGAGTGTGTGTTGTTACAAACTTATCCGCCATTTCCTCAAACATTACGATCGAACGTACATGTAGCTGCGAATACCAAGTCAGGGCTCCCCCGGTAAGGGTTTTGCCAAACTTTTTTAGTAATATGGATGACACTTGTTCTTTGGCGAGGTCATTGCCCATCACCGCTTTTGACGTAATAGGTTACGTGGTCCTCGGGGTCCGTCTTGCCGTCATATATTTTTAGGCACGGCGACATCTTAAAGGTTTTGGGCGTGGTGTGCCACGCTGCCTCGGCGTGGTATGGCTGCTTTACAAATGGCCGGCATCCCTTTTCGGCATAAGTTTTGGGGCGCTTGGTATTTTATCTACCCTTTCCTAATGTTCTTTCATCTCTTCACAGAGCATCTTCTTTTAGTTCTCCATCTCTTCCACTTTTCTCAATATGGATATGAGGGTATCACTGCCTGCACCATTAACATTGTCAGTAATACCTATTAGGGCGGGGGCGTGCTGTTCATTGAGAGTTGGTGCAATGCGAACTTCTTTGCCTTCCTTATTCGCCCTTTGATCTGGCGTGTCGAGAATGTTGGTGAGCTTATTTGTCAGCCATGATTCGAGCACTCTCTTCATTGCGGGCAGTGCCTCCTCCACTGTGGACTTGGAGGCCCCATTGCTGTGTGAAGTCGTGATGCTTCCAAGGGGTGGGGGCAAACTGTTTTGCCGATGAGATGAGTTTGGTATCATGTCCTCGTTTTTCACTTCATTGATGGTGCGGAGGAGGTTGGGAGTGGTGTCGGCTACTGCTTTCCTCCTTTCCTCTCTGTTGCATGTCATGTCAGATTCGTGCAAACAAGGGAAACACCAGATTTTGCAAAGTTTTATTCGCTTTTCTTCTCAGATCTAGAAGAGACTAAAATTTTAACTAGAACCCCCCCCCCCCCAAGACGGCGCCAAATTATTTGACCAAAAAGTCTTTAACCTTTTTGTTAAACTAATTAAGTGAATGAAGATAGATAAATTCTAGTTAAATATAATAAGTTCTAGATCCAAGATTGGTAGGAAATAACCACCTAGAAATCGTATTTAAATCCAAAGAGTGGTTTAATGATGTTCTTATGAATAAATGAAGAAGTGAAGACAAGCAATAAATAAAACGAAAAAGGCCTAAAAATGCCACTCAACAAAAGAAAATGGCTTATCTATGCCATTCGTTAAAGGTTTGGCATATCCATGCCACTACCGTTATACTTTTGGCCTACTAATGCCATTGTTCACTAACAATCCAATTTTATGGGTTTTAAATAATAAAATTAATTTTTTAACCCCACATTTTCCACGTGTCTTTATATTACTGATTCTTCTTTACTTGACCCTACGTTTCTTTAAATGATAATATAACCGAGATGGGCTGATAGTACAAATCATGAGCTTCATGAATTGAAATAAACACAATATCGATTTAAAATAAATACAAATCACTATTCAGTTTGATTTGTAAAAATCACTGATTCGGTAACTGAACAATGATTTTTACAATGATTTGTATTTATTTGAAATCGATGTTGTGTTTATTTCAATTTATTTTGTAAAAATCTAAATCTTAGAAGCTCGTGATTTGTACAACCAGTTCTTGGAAAATGAATTAAGGTTCAGTAATTTTATCATTTATCTGTCTAAAAAAATCTCATTAAATTGGATAATTGTTAATCGGCTTACCTAGCGGGTTGGGTTAGGTGCCATCACGACTAATTCGATTTTGAGTTGTTACAAGGAATTAGGAGTGGGTTAAAAGATTGTTGGATTTTATCGTAGGGTCAAGTAAAAAGAACCAATAATATAAAGACACATGGCAAAAGTGGTGTTAAAAAATTAATTTTTATTATTTAAAAATAAGAAAATTGGAGAGTGAACAATGGCATAAATAGGCTAAAAGTAGGTTAGTGGCATGAATAGGCCAAAAATATAACGATAGTTGCATGGATATGCCGACCTTTTAACGGATGACATAGATAAGCCATTTCCGTTAGTTGAGTGATATTTTTAGGCCTTCGCCGTAAATGAAATGAATGACAATGTCTGTAAGTAAAGGAAATAATTCATCAAAATGTGCAACAAGGTGAATGATTCTCTTTGTGACAGTGATATAGAATGGCCAAACGTGTAAACATCAAACACTTTATCGGATCTAGTGTCGAAAATCTTAGACCAACGCAACAAATTGAATATTCTTTATAGATAACATTTGTAGTTATGTCATATGTGGGAGTCAACTTCTCTAGAGAAAACTTATCATATAGAATCTTGGCCCCTTTTTTCTCTCTCTCTTTATTCCTATTTATATGAGATATATCTCTTTTCCTACCGAAAGTACAAAATGCAAAGAATATCCTATAGAATATTCCCTTAGAATATTCTATTGCTAAAACTAGTTGTTTCTGGCCAATCTAAGTGCTCGACTCCGACCTCGGCTGCTAGGCTCGTTAGCATTGCTTCAGGAACATGACTTCGGACAAATCGACTCTTGGGCATGGCCTATTCTGTTTGTCCTCGACCTCGTCCAGGATGAACTCTTTGAAGGTTTCCCCGAGTCATACTTAGCCGAGCCCCCCATGGCGAATCACGGTCCCACACTATAGTTTCTCTTCGTACTGAATTTTTCTGGTCGGATTTTGGCCCATACATGTTTGGCGTTAGTTATAGTAAACACAAATAAATAAAATAAAGTATGAACGATGCAAGCTCTTCACTTTATACAATTTTCTTCGAGAACACAAGATTTGAATAAACATGAACCCTATAAATACGGAGTCCGAAACTTTTTTGATGATTTTTTGGATAAAAAGTACATTTTTAATGCTAAAAAAAGTTACATAAATAAGTATTTCACAGTATAATACTGAGAATTACCTTAACGAAAATTTAGCCGTTAAAGTAATTCGCAGTATAATACTGCGAATTATAATTTTTTTAAAAAAATAATTCGCATATAATACTGCGAATTACAAAAAAAATTAATAATTGTAATTCGCAATATTATACTGCGAATTACAGATTTTTTTTATTTTATAATTTACAGTATTACTGCAAATTATTAAAAAAAAATATAATTCGCAGTACCTTTATTAATTTGGCCCCACTAATTAACTTACATAACAATAATTCAAACACATAAAACGTAGTACTATATTGCGAATTAATTATTAAATTTTTCTACAAGAAAGCAACTTTTTTCACATGGGTTTCATCTTTTTTACAATTAACAAATTTTATTTTGGTTGTGTTATTGGTTGCTAAAGTCTGAGTTTATTTTCATTTGCAAAATCTTGTACTTTTATGATAATTAAAATATGTCGAAATCTGAGTTATTTTTTAGAATTTTTTTATCGAGTAAATTATTGCTAGGAAGATTGTTTATCTTCTCAATTATTTTGATGCAAAACTATTTGTAGAATTAACCTTTTCATGTTTGCAGTATAATATTGCGAATTACAATTATTAATTTTTTTTGTAATTCGTAGTATAATACTGCGAATTATTAAAAAAATAATTTATAATTCACAGTATTATACAACGAATTACTTTAACGGCTAAATTTCCGTTAAAGTAATTCGCAATATTATACTGCAAAATACTTATTTATATAATTTTTTTTAATATTAAAAATGTATTTTTTATCCAAAAAATCACCAAAAAAATTCCGGATTCTATAAATACGAGTAAACCAAATCAAACGCCAATTACGCGCTTGGTTTGTTGGTTTGTTCTTTTCGTCAGTATCATTCTTATCGTAAAGTAGGCCACCAAAACCATGGACCCAATGAAGGAAATTATTTGTTTATGATACTCACTCTCTCTCTCTCTCGTATGAAGGATTAGAAGGAATACTTCTCGAGGGCGGCTATACTTCTTTCAATCCAGCTGATTTTTTTTTTACTGACGTTGAAATATTCACAAAAGAGAAAAAGGAAAAAGGGAATAGATGTTGGGTCATTTATGACAATAGAGGCATGACGTTAGTAGCAGCTTTTGTGCTGAGGTTTCAATGCAACCCAGTATTTTCGACACGACTTTTTGAATAGTCACCAACATTTATGTTAAAAATTAAAAGTATAATAAGTTTAGTGTTACTCCCTCCAATCTATAATAAGTTTAGTGTTACTCCCTTCCATCTATGTGAACTTATTTGGCTAACCATAAAATTTAAAAAAAATAAAAAATTTTATAATTTGTGATCCTAAACAAGTTAAAAAGTGACTCAGACTATTTGTGTGGTTATAAATACTTCTCATTAAGGGTAGAATTGTTAGTTTAAGCTAAATAATTTTTAAATTTAGAAAGGAATCATTCTTTTTGCAATTGGCCAAAAAAAAAAAATATAGATTCACATAAGCTAGAACGGAGGGAGTAATAATTTACGGGTTGACCCTACTAGATTTTAAATCCTGAATCCGTCTTTGTATGAGTTAGCATATTGAGGGAATATAATAATAATAATAATAATAATAATAATAATAATAATAATAATTATAATTAAAAGAAATCAACGAAATGTGTTGGGAGAAAAGGTCAACTCCGTATAAAATATTCTTGAATATAGTGAAGAGAAAAGTATATGTTGGTACAACATAGAATTAAAGAAAATAAGGATAGTTTAGAAGAAATATAGAAGTATAATTATATACCCTAAGTTTCTTATACCAATTGGATTAGGTGAATGGAAAGAAAGAAGAAGAGTGAAGAAGAAAGGTAAATGTACAAATCTCTTAGAAATAACTATCAATTGAGAAAGGTGAATGGATAAGAAAAAAGAGAAGAGTGAAAAAAAATGTAAGCGCACCATTTTATGTAAATACTAATTGGGTGAAGTTAATGGGAAGGAGAAGGAAGAATAAATGCATTTTATAAAGAAATGGAAATCCAAATTTAGAGTCATAATTGGGTAAAGTGAAAACGAAGAGATGAGTAGTTATCTGAGAGCATTTTTTCCCCCGATAACTACTAATAAATTTTCTCCTACCATTTTCTTTATTCCTTTCCTTGACGTCTTTTTGCGCTTCCAAACATGAACAAATAAGTTCCATATAATTTGTTTACTTCTCTTTTCTTTGACAAGATTTTAAAGCTGAAAGAAAGAAAAGAAATTCACAAATAATGTGATAAATATAATCTATTACTCTTAACTAGGGGTTATGGGTTTAAATTTGGAAATCACTCAACTAGAGGTTATGAGTTTAAATTCCGGGAAGGAAAAATACTGATAGGAAACGTTTTCCTAAATGAGTTGACGCGACAGATGGTTAAAAAGAAAAAAAATACTACTCCCTCCGTTCTAATTCATATGAACTTGTTTTACGGGACACGGTATTTGAGAAAAAAATAAAGATTTTTGAAATTTGTAGTTCTAAACAAGTCAAAAAGTGGCCCAGAGTATTTGTATAGTTATAAAATCTTCTCATTAAAAGCAAAACTATAAGTTTAAACTAAAATATTTTCAAAATTAAAAAGGGGTATTCTTTTTTAAACGGATCAAAAATAAAACAAGTTCGACCAACGACGTACTGTATTTGACAAGAAAGACCAAGTCTAAAGTAAGTTTCGATCGTACAACAAAATAAATAAATTTATGAGCCAAAATTGACCAATGGTCTTGCCTCGAACTTGTAGCTGATGCTAAATTACTTTACAAAGTCAGAATTAAGATAAAGATGGTAGAAGAAAAAAAAAACAAGTTGCGTCATGGATTTTATTCTATGTATGTATCAATTAGTAAAATTTTAAATAATATTTCTGAAAGGACTACCAGAAAATAAAAGGTTTAAAGATTTAATTGAATACATAATTTCGTCTGGCGTTATGGTACGCGTATCCATCCTCACACTTGTTTATTCACAGTTGGAGCACACAACTAATTAGCATCTCTCGACACATACTTATTTAATCGTGCATTTTGCTTAATCAATAAGTATTTTACAATGAAACACAATCTTTCTACAGTTGGTATGCTTTTGCTTTCAACGATAGGGACGCTTTATGTCATCATTTGGTGCTACCACTAAACTCCAAGATGATTAACAATTTAAAACCGAGAGACATTTTATGTTGAGCAGTGTGGCCTAACAGTCAAGTAGTTAAAAATCATGAAAGCTCAAAGTTTAAATTTTTGCCCACATTTAAAATAAATGTAATATAATCTCTTTTTATTTGTCTAAGTCTTTAGGGACAATACAATAGTGAGATTAAACTCAAATCCTTTGTAAGCCTGTGTGAACACAAATCATCTAGTACTTTAAATCTTTTGCAACTATCTCGCAACAGTTAAGCCCACTCTCTTAAGCGACCCAAAATTTCAAATTTCAACACCTACATTTCACTCGCACATGAGACCTTCTAACAATCACATAAGGGTCACACAACCCCAAAACTCTTCGCAGGAGATAACCTACATGCTTTGCCTCAATATAACATTTATGTATACCTTCTACCGTCACACACATTACACAGCCACTTAGTCTTCCTGAGTCTGAACTTATATTGAAAGACAAAATTCACTTCACTCTCAACTGGAAACATGAAAAGATTCTTCATGCGCCCATAACTCGGGGCTATACCTCGAATTACGATGGAATTCAAACACCTAATAGTTCTTCTATTATCCAGTAGACCTTCCTCATCACTTCCAAGTCACATAGATACATCTCGCAGCACTAACATACTCATCATATAGTTACCCAACCGTCGCTCCCACTAATAGGGACAATACCGAACATATAAGTCCAAAAATACTTGTTCACACAATCAGCACCTCGGTGCTCAAACCATAGGCAAAGATCCGGCCTCAAGTCCTCCAGATTGGCCCAACATCAAACTCACAGAGATCACATCTCACCCCTCGATCAGGAAATCACAAACTATCAAGGCACATATAATTCTGAGCGCTCATGTGCGCATACGAACACGTGGAAGTAATTTCAAGAGTTACATTTCAAACTGAATAAAGGACGCACGATAAGAATTCCAAGAATGTGAAGTTTTCCTAAAGGTTCTGCAGCCTCTCAAGGATAAATACAGACGTCTCCTTACCGATCCGCGAGACTCTACTAAACCTGCTCATGACTCGTGAGACCTATGTAACCTAGGCTCTGATACCAACTTGTAACGACCCAAACCCCGCACTGGTCGTGATGGCGCCTCTCATGAAGACGAGGCCAGCCAATTAACCCAACTCGTCTTTTCAAAAATAATTAAACATGAATAAACAACTTAAATATGACTTAATAATAAGTATTAATTAGCGGTAATACAACCCAACACAGCCCTAATCGGGGTGTCACAAGTCACGAGCATCTATTAGAGTGTAAGTACAACCACAAGGTCTAAAAGTACACAAATCAAGAAAAATGAACAAAGGGAGAAAAACGATGTTGCGAACACTGGCAGTCACCCCATTAAACTCCTATATCTCTGACTCTGAACAGCCAAACCCGCTACCGGGTGAATAAATTCTTGCATCTGCACATGGGGTACAAGGAGTAAAGTGAGTACTCTAACTCAGTGAGTAATAAAGGTAAATAACAAGTGAGCGGTAAGAAATTACGTATGACAAATTATCATGCTGTATAGAAGCAGTGTAAACCCTTTTTAGAAAACAGCGAAGCTGTGAAATCTTTAGAGAAACATCTTATCTCAGTTTAAACCTCTTTTGAAAATATTTTTTTCAGCAGTTATGCAAATGAATGCAAAACAAATAGTGCAGATAAGCACAGAATTTCCCCCACGAGCACAACACTCAGTTATTAGATAATGCCAGAATATCAGGTACCTATTGCAAGAAGTAGCACAAACAACAGATAATGGCAAACAAATGAAATAAGGTAAACATATCAAACAGTACCAGTACCGCTGCGGCGTGCACCCCAATCCACATATCGCTGCGGCGTGCAGCCCGATCCATTTATCGTCGACGACACTCACTAGGGGTGTGCAGATTCCGAAAGGGGCCTCTTACGGCCCAAGCGCAATATCAAGCCATCTCGTGGCATCTAGTCAAGGCCCCCGGCCTTATATCAAATCAGTATCTCACTGTTGCGGCGTGCAGCCCAATCCAAAAGTATCCTCACAATACAATCCCTCGGCCTTACTCAGTCAAAATCACATAAGCCACTAGGGCAATAGTAACACATGATGCTCAGCCCAAATATTATTAGAAATATCATTTCAAATGTTAAAGCAAAATAAACTTGGCTGAGTATTTAAAACGGTGGAAAATACATGACTGAGTTCAAGTATAAAATCAAAACAGTAAGAAAATATCATCAACAGTCCCCGAAGGGTTCAAATAGCTGTCACGAAGCCCAAATATGACAATCAGCCCAAATTATGATGATAATAAGTAAATTTCAGTCAAATACGCAGTAAATTTATCAATCGGGACGGACCAAATTACAATCCGCAACGGCTCTCTACCCCACGCTCGCTATCTGGCATGTAAGTCACCTCAATATAGCACTACGATGTGCAAATATGGGGTTTTAAATCCTCAAAATATCATTTACAATCATTACTCACCTCGAACTAGCGAATTCTCTAGCTCGCGATGTCTTTGCCTCTCAAATCGGCCTTCACGCGCGTCGAATCTATCGAAAATCAGAGCGGATACATCACAATATGCTAAGGGAACAAAGCCCAAGCGAAAACAATCAATAACGAGCATAAATCCCGAAATTACCAAAGCCCGGGCCCACTTCTCGAAACTCAGAAATTTTCACCTCAGTAGATTCCTTATCTCCTCACGAGTTCATATGATTCCAAATGACCCCTCAAATCCCCATTTAAAGGCCTCTTAAACTCAAGCTCTAATCCTCCATTTGTGCCCTTTAATCCTTCAATTACAGCCCTAAATTCATGAAATACAACCATAGAATGGAGTTTTAGGTCCAAAATTTCTTACCTTAACGAAGTCTCTTGATTTCTCTCTTCAGAATCGCCCAAGAAGCTCCAAGGTCGAAGGCAACAATGGTGAAATAACCCAAAAATCGCGGACTGAAATAACATATATGGTCTGCCAGACATTTTCGCATATGCGACTCACCAATCGCTTATGCGGTACCGCTTTTGCGGTTACTACTCCGCTTCTGCGGAAATTACTAAAACTGGCCGCATCCGCATCTGCGATCATTCTTCCGTATTTGAGGTTCCGCAGATGCGGCCCCCACAACCGCATTTGCGGTCCCTGACATACCTCTCGAATCCGCTTCTGCGGCTAAATTCCCGCATCTGCGGCATCGCAAATGCGGTCACCCAACTGCTTCTGCGGTCTATACACATCTGCCCCTCTTTTGCTTCTGCGATAAATTGCCCGCTTCTGCGGCACCGCATCTGCGGTCCCCTAACCGCAGATGCAAAAATACCAGAAGCAACAATATTAGCTGCTGCAACAAAATTCCAATCTCTTCGAAATCATTCCGCAATCACCTCGAGGCCCTCGGGACCTCACAAAAGCAAAAACATATTCTACTACCTTATTCAAACTTGTACCAACCTTCTAATCATCTCAAACAACACTAAATCACCCAAAACACATCGGATTCAAGCTTAAGTTTCTAAAATCTTCCGAAATACGCTTTTGATAAAAAACCCAACCAAACCACGTCCGAATGACATGATTTGCACACACGTCCCAAATGACATAATGGAACTACTGCAACTTCCGGAATTTCATTCCGACCTCTATATCAAAATCTCACCTATCAGCCGAAAAACACCGAAATCTTAATTTCGCCAATTTAAGCCTAAACCTTCCACGGACTTCCAAAATGCATTTCGATCACGCTCCTAAGTCCCAAATCACCTAATGGAACTAACCAAATCATAAAATTTTCGATCCGAGATCATATACAAATAAGTCAATCTTGGTCAAACATTTCAAATTTCAAGCTTTCAACCGAGACTGTTCTTTCAAATTCATACTGATTTCCGTGAAAACCAAAATCAACGACCTACAACAGTCCTAATATATCGTACGGGGCAAGTCATGCCCGAGAACTGGCGATCAAAGCGCAAAATCTCAAAATGACCGGTCGGGTTGTTACATAAATAAGTTTCTATTATATTATAGCTAGGTAAAAACCCCTATTTTAAATATATTTCTGAAAGGATTTCCAGAAAATAAGTGATTTAACGATTTAATTGAATACATAATTGTGTCTGGCCTTATGGTACGTGTATCCATCCTCACACTCGTTTATACAATCGCAGTTGTTTATACAATTACTTAAATGGTCACTCAACAAACTCAAATTATCATCTAAAGTTATTTTTCTTTCGTTTGTAACAACAAAGTCACTGAACTTGTACTAAGAAGGTCACTCAACTAGATTTTTCAAATTTTGGATTGTCAAATACCTATTTTACCCTCTAAATATAAACATTTATCTTTTTTTTATTTTTTAAACTTTTTAATATTATGATTTTTCGCTTTTTAATTTATATTATGGACTAACCTATAGAATAAATAAATAAATATTATTTATAAATTCAAAAAAATAAAAGTATTTAAGCATCTATAATGCTGGAATAACAAAATAATGAGTATAGTAAAAAATTAATTAGAATAATTTGTTCGTGATAATAATTTTAATATTGACAACAAAAATTCAAAAATTTATTTAAACAATTCAGATAAAGGTTGTGAAATATATATTCCATGCACGTAATATAAGAATATATTTAAATAAAGGTATTTTTATAATATACATTATATATTATAATATTAAAAAGTTTAAAAAAAAAGAAGATAAATGTTTATAATTTAAAGGATAAAAGAGGTATATGGCAATCCAAAGTTTGGAAAATCTCGTTGAGTAATCTTCTCAGTGCAATATGCATAGCTTAGTAACTTTATTGTTATAAATAAAAGAAAAGTGACTTTAAAAGCTAATTTGGATTAGTTAAGTGAGCATTTGAGTAATGAACTCAACCAATTTGCATGTCTTGACACAAATTTATTTAATGGTGCATTTTGCTTAATATATAAGTATTTTACAATGAAACACAATCTTTGTACAGTTGGTATGCGTTTGTTTTCAACGATAAGGACGCTTTATGTCACCATTGGTGTTACCACTAAACTCCAAGATGATTAACAATTTAAAAACTAGAGATTTTTTCTGTTGAGCGCTGTGGCCTAACAGTCAAGTAGTTAAAAATCATGAAAGTTCAAAGTTTAAATTCTTATAGAGATAAAAATAAAATGATTATCCGTCCAAGCGTTTAGAGAAAAAATTACACGATAATTATACTGGTAAAAGATTAAACATGTACCATTGAATAGTCAAGAGCTTTGATGCTGCCATATTCCTTTAATTGATGTAGCTCAGAGTAGGCCACCTCTGTAGTTATGCGCAACCAGCTAAGGCACAGCCCCACTGATTTTACATGCAATTTATTATTATTAAGAGACGTTGTTGAAATATTTCTGGGGTGGTCCTGCCATTTTTAATTTTTATTAAGGGAAGAAAATTTCTTTGTCTCATAAACTATCAGGAGACAAAAAACACGTTGATTTTACCAAGACATTCAAAAAGGTTGTACTAGGAAGCTAACTAGTGGGCGTTTGGACATAAGAATTACTATAAAATTAAAAAAAAAAAATCAAGTAAAGATGATATTTAAAAATTAAAGTTATATTTGGACATGAATATAATTTTGGGTTGTTTTTGAAGTTCTTTGATTAATTTGAGTGAAATTTTTGAAAAATAATTTTTTGAAATTTTTCAAAATTTCAAAAATGCATTTTCGAGTGAAAATTAAAATTTTTATGAACAAACGTTGATTGATTTTTTTTTTTTTTTTATGTCCAAACAGGCTCCTAGTTTTGGCTACCCTTTAACAACTTCTTGTTGACCATTTCTCCAGTCACAGCTTAAGCCTTAAAGCCAAATCCAACATTCTTATTTATTAACCATCTTTTCATTCTGGATTTGGTAAAACAAATAAAGTCCATTTTTTCCTCAAGAAAAAACATAGATTAACCAGCTTCGATAAAGATGAAATTTGGGAAAGAATTTGCATCTCAAATGGTCCAAGAATGGCAAGAAGCTTATATGGATTACAATTATTTAAAAAGTGTATTGAAAGATATCTTGAATTTCAAGAAGAGGAATGCACCTTTAGCAGAAGTTGCAGCGACCCCAAAAGGCTCATTAAAAAGAAGGTTATCTATGTATAGAGCATTTAGTGGATTACAAAGTAGATACAACAGTTTCAAAAGTTCATCTTTGAGTAATAATAATGACAAAGATGATGAAGTTATATTAGTAAATTCAGTACAACAAGAAGGATCTGAAGGTCATTATCAAACTATGTTTCTTATGTCATCTGAACATGGTGGAGAATATGAAATGGTTTTCTTTAAAAGATTGGATGATGAATTTAATAAAGTGTTAACTTTTTACAAGAAAAAAGTAGGGGAAGTTAAGGCTGAAGCTGATGAGTTGAGCAAACAAATGGATGCACTTATTGCTCTAAGAATTATGGTTGATAAACCTTCAATTGAAACGGAAAGCTCCCAAGTCAATGATCCTATTCATTTTAGAAGTCCAAGTAAGTCCAATCTTAGCTGCTGCTGGTACTTGCTTTGTTTCTACATCCCATGATTTGCCATTTTATTTGTTTGAATTCTTGATTTTACACTAACGGAAAGTCTCTCCGCCTTTTTAAAGGTAGGGATAAAGTTCGTTTACACACTGCCCTCCCCAGACCCCACTTGTGGCACTACCCTAAGTTTGTTGTTGTGTGGTTGTAATTCTTGATTTTACACAAATATAGGTAGGTTACATATGGAGGCAATTCAAGAAGTAGAGCTGACAAGTGAAGAAAGTCTGGAAAAGGAAGCAACATCAGAGAGAAGAGATCCAGCAAAGATGAATGAATTTAGGCCTGCTCCACTAGAGATTTTGGATCATGTAAGAATCAATGTTGAACCCGAAACACCTGTTTCGACTTTAAGAAAAGTTATAAGGAGTTCAAATTCGAACTTATCATTCAGCAAAGAAGAGCTCAGAAAAGCTGAAGAACAAATAAGAAAGGCTTTTGTTGAGTTTTATCAAAAGCTTCGACTTCTAAAAAGCTACTGGTAAAGGCGCATTTTTTCGCCCTCATAAATGAAGAATTATAGTATTGTTTTTGTCTTCAACTCAACTCATACTTAACTACTTAATGTGGCCAGTTTCTTAAATATGTTGGCATTTTCCAAGATCATGAAGAAGTATGATAAGGTACTACATTGAAGATTTGGCAATAGAAAGTACTCGTATAAAGTTTGGCCTTTTTAACCTTGAAATTTATTGATACAGATCACCTCAAGGAAAGCTTCTAAATCATACTTAGAGATGGTCGATAAATCTTACCTTGGTAGTTCAGATAAGGTATATTTTCCTTCCGTTTCAGAAACTGTTTCCCTCTCAGTTGCAACTATAGTTTGAACATCGCATTTGATCTTTGCTTTTTTAGGTTTCTAAGCTCATAGAAAGAGTCGAGGCCACGTTCATAAAGCATTTTGTCAATGGAAATCGAAGGAAAGGAATGAAAACTTTAAGACCGCAAGCTAAAAGAGAAACACATAGAGTAACATTTTTCATGGGTAAGCATGTATACTAATCCATTGCATTCAGTTAGAACTATGTAATACATATGCAAAACAGCAATGTTCAGTTTTAGCAACTGATATACTTTTTCATCTATAGGTTTGTTCTCTGGATGCTCAATAGCATTAGTGGCAGCTATTGTTGTATCGATACGTGCAGGAAACCTTCTAGAGCACAAGGGTCGTGGGCAGTATATGGATAACATATTTCCACTCTACAGGTGAACTAACCATCTGTCTTTAACATTAAGCGAAACCATGTATTAAGCAATACATATGAGTAATAAAGTTGTATCGTTGCAGCCTATTCGGATTCATTGTCCTCCATATGCTCATGTATGCGGGGAACATATACTACTGGAGGCGTTTTCGGGTCAATTATCCCTTCATATTTGGCTTCAAGCAAGGAACAGAACTCGGTTACAGACAAATTCTTCTCCTTGCTTCTGGTCTTGCAGTACTTGCATTAGCTGCAGCATTGGCCAACCTTGATATGGAGATGGATCCAAAAACAAGAAGTTTCGGGACAGTAACTGAGCTAATACCACTTGCCCTGGTGGTTGTAAGTCTAGAAAAAACATTACTTCTTCTTCTACTTTCATTCTATAACTGATCTATACAAATATGTTTTCAAAAAATTTCATACCCCCTAATGATCTTAATTTTTTTCCTTCAGGTTCTACTTCTAATAACTTTTTGTCCTCTGAACATCATATATCGTTCAAGTCGTTTCTTCCTTATAAGATGTGCCTGGCACTGTCTATGTGCTCCCCTCTATAAGGTAACAGCAGCTTATTTAATCGATATACAGATTCACGCGCATTAGTAATATCACAGGAAGCACATAGATACTGAAATGTCTTACATCATTTTGTAGGTTACTCTACCAGATTTCTTCTTGGCAGATCAAATTACCAGCCAGGTTTGACACCAGGCTTTTTCCTTTTAAATTGACAGTTCAGTCAGTGTACTGTGCAAATTCTGCAATACTTATCGGGAAGAACTATAATGTGCTCCTGCATTTCAGGTTCAGGCAATTAGAAGTTTGCAATTCTATGTTTGCTACTATGTGTGGGGCAACTTCAGAACAAGATCAA
Source organism: Nicotiana glauca (assembly GCA_026770625.1). Taxonomy (NCBI): domain Eukaryota; kingdom Viridiplantae; phylum Streptophyta; class Magnoliopsida; order Solanales; family Solanaceae; genus Nicotiana; species Nicotiana glauca. Next base: position 107,675 of record MU733564.1, read on the forward strand.
ATAAATGTCAAGAAAGCAGTGTTTATCAAATCTTATACATAGTCGTTGCAATTATTCCCTTTTGGTCTAGGTTTATTCAGGTGTGAGGATTTTTGCACACAAAAAGATGATCATTCTGACAATATTTATATGTTGACAATTATTTAATATGGTGCATTGTGTGATTTCATGATATATACAGTGCCTTCGCCGCTTATTTGAAGAGAAAGATTCGATGCAGGGGCTTAATAGCCTCAAATATTTCTCAACCATTGTTGCTCTTGTAATGAGGACACTTTACGATCAGAAGAGAGGAACTTTTTGGAAAGTAATGGCTGCATCAACATCAGGAATTACTACAGTTGCAAACACTTACTGGGATATTGTCATAGATTGGGGTCTACTGCAAAGGAACTCAAAAAACCGTTGGTTGAGAGACAAACTACTTGTGCCACACAATATTGTCTACTTTGTTGCCATTGTAAGTGCAGACACAGGTTTGAAAAATAAATTACAAAACGCTTGCAGTGGAAGTTTTTGATTTCTTATAGTGTAAATGCAGGTTCTTGACATTATTCTGAGACTAGTATGGATGCAGTTGGTTCTTGATATTCAAGAACTACCATTTCTGCATAAGAAAGCATTTGTTGCAGTTGTAGCCAGTTTGGAAATCCTTCGCCGTGGCATGTGGAACTTTTTCAGGTCAGATGCATTATTTATCGAGTTTAACTTCTATGCACCAACAATATGATGGATTACATTTTCAGATCACCTAAAAGATAATTGTTCACGCCCAACTCTAGTCCTAAAAAAGGATGAGCGGTCGCTGCAAATATAATCCGGTCTAAAAGTCCGGAGTCGAATCCCACAGAAAACTAAGGCTTAGCTATATCGGTCTAATAGCACTGAAAAGACAAGTTTGAACAATTTTCTAAATTATAAAGATTGAGATTTATATTTCTAACTAATTAACTAGCAATTACTAGAAAACGGTAAAATTATCAACTAACGAGACAAATGGTTGGAGACTAAATTAAGGAGGTCTAGAGTTATGACTTCCCCAATTGTCGGAATCCTTCTAGCTATGTATATAGACCAAGTAGGGTCGGTTCCAAACTATTATACCTTCTCCTACGCGAAAAAGGACAAGTTTCAAGGCCTGGACGTCCGCGGCCGCGTCCCGGGCGGGGTACTTTCCTAGTGTACTGCCTTAGCCCGCCTCAGGTCCACGGTTGCGGTTTTCTATTATTAATGTTCCGTTTGGAATTTGGAAAAACATAATACATGAAAGTTGTATCCCTTTGAGTTAGCTTTCCAACCATATATTGTGGAGCCCAAATGGAGTTTTGAGCAAAATGTTATGTGTATTTTACTAGACAGTGCGCAATATGTCTACTCGATTCTTCATTTTGTTGCTCCATCATCCGTTGATCCCAAAATGGGATCCCGGCTTAATTCTTTGGGCTTTTACTCAGATTTCAAAGCTCCAAATCACTTGAATTCATTCCATAACATCTATATAGCTCGGAATCACTCCTACAAGATATAAAATACACAATTAGTGCAAGACACTAGCGATTAAAGCTCAAACTCAATTAAAGTGCAGTAAATTTAAGTGTAATAAGCGACTAAAATACGTAATTATAGCCTATCATCAATAACTACCGTCTAAAAAAGTGAGATTAGTAACCTGAAAATAAGACATGTTACCTGTTACAACATATTTGTATCTGACAGTAGTTGTGCTGTTTTCGTTGTTCAGGTTGGAAAATGAGCACTTGAATAACGTTGGAAAATACCGTGCCTTCAAGTCCGTACCCCTGCCGTTTAACTACGATGAAGACAAGAGTATATAACTATGTTTAATTAGCTGATACAAGGAAGTTGGAATCCAGAGTACTCAAGACTCAAAATATTTTCTTTTCTCTTGTACTAATCTTTGAATCATTCGTTAATGGTGTTTATAATATAGTTTTGTTCATGAATATTGAAAGTGAATGTATAGGACAAAAAGAAAGTTGATTCAAGACTCTTGATTAAGGATTCCATACGTATTAAAAATAAAAAAATGACAACGTAAACATCTACTGCAACACTTCTGGTGCACTAAGCTCCAGCTATGCGTGGGGTCTGGGGAAGAGCCGGACTACAAGGATCTATTGTACGCAGTCTTACCTTGCATTTATGTAAGTGGCTGTTTCCACGACTCGAACCTGTGACCTCCTGGTCACATCTACTGCAACACTCCAGACGGAAAATCTATAATCAAGAGGCTGAAATATTCTTTTTGTTTTTGCTTCACATTTCTACGTTCTGAAAATTGTTGTGTTTGAACTTAATGCACCAAAAACTGTTTAGATCCAAAAGATACATTCAATTGAATCGTGCTTGATAATTGGTTGACTCTCTCTACCAAGACGTAATACTACCAATGCAGCTTTTCAGAAAAAATCTTAGCATTTTCTTAGGTCCATAATTTGATGCATGAAATTAGCATAACCACGCGAAAACAATAGCTGAAGAATACAGCTAATAATATGCACGAGTCCAGGTTTCTTCGTCAAAAGAGTTCCAAAACATTCAACAACGCAATGAATGTTCCAACTGCAATGATACACTTGCTCATGAATAGTCTCAATTGATTCGTGCTTGATAATTGGTTGACTCTCTCCGCCAAGACATGCTACAACCAGTGGCGAAGGTACATGACCACCCTCAGTCGAAAAATTACACTGTATATATAGGTAAAATATTAGATTTTAATGGTATATAACATATAATGAACACTCTTTATCTGGATTTTTTTTACTTATTTCAAGTTTGAACACCCTAAATAAAATTTCTGGCTTCGCCATGGGCTACAACGACCAATGCAGCTTTTCATGAAAATTCTTATCATTTTCATAGGCCCATGATTGATGCTCAGATCTAACTTCATCTTTTGCTGCCACTGCACCTCTTTCGTTTTGGTGTGGCACGTTGTGTCGAGGCATGACATCTGCATGTCGTTGAGGAGTTGGGATGGATGTTCGGATGTAGGGATGATGCCTTTCTCGATTGAAATGGGATAGTTGATCCCTTCGACCATCGTTGCGGTGATCTCTCCTTGTTTCGGTTTGGACCGATGTTAGCCATTAGATCAGACCATTTAAGTTGTCCTCATTTGCCCTTACTTCGGCACAATAGGCATTATGGATTTTTTCCCACATGGTGGATGGATATTTCATGAGTCTACTTAGTAGTTTTTTGGTTGCTTTCGACCCATTTCAATTTAACCCATTTTGGAAGGTTGTTATCGCCATCCCTTTTGATACTTTTGGTAGGATCATTCTTACCCTGTTGAATCGGGCTAGGAAATCCCGAAGTTCTTCGCATGTCGTTTACCTAATGGCGAAGATGTCGTTTACCCTGGCCTATGCCTTTTTCGCTTCCACGTGAGCGGTGACGAATTTATCTGTCATTTCTTCGAATGTTGATATTGACCGTGCTGGTAGTTGGGAATACCATGTCATCGTTCCCCCTGTCAGGGTTTCGCCGAACTTTTTCAGCAACATCGATGACACCTATTCTTTTGACATATTGTTGCCTTTTAATGTCGTGACATATTAGATTATGTGATCTTTCGGGTCTGTGGTGCCATCATATATTTTCAAGTATGGCGGCATTTTGAAGGTTTTTAGAATAGAGTGGGGGGTTTCCCCTTCACTGTATGGTTACTCGACGAATCAGCCTACGTCATGTTTTGGTAGTTGCTTCGGAGCGCCTGGTATTTTATCGACCCTTTCTTGATGCTCATTTATCTGATCACAGAGTGTTTTATTCTCATTTTCCATTTCTTCCATTTTCTTTAAGATGTATGCAAGTGCATCGTTACCTGCATCAATGACAGTATGAGTGTTACCTGTGCATGAAGTTTTTGGCTTATCGGCGACAGTTGCGATTTCTGCGTGTATTGTGCCTCCGATATTCCTTTGAATGGGTTTGTCAAGTATGTTGCTCAAGGTGTCAACGACTTTTCTAATAGCCTTTTCACAGCCGGTGGTGCTTCTCCTACTGTGGATGTTGAGGTTTTCCTCTCGCGCGAGACAGTCACGCTTTCGTGTGGGATGGGGGGTATCTCCCTCAGGTGTAGCGCTTGGCATTGCGTTTTTATTGTCTTCCTTGCCAGCTTCGTTGATGGAATCCAGAAGGTTGTTCGTGACACCTACTATTGCCTTTAATCTTGCTTTCCCCTTTCCTACCATTCTTGGTCTTTGCGAGGCTAGGAAGAGGTGATTATCCCTTTCAAGGATCTAGACGAAACTAAAATCTCAGCTAAAGAATTCCCCACATACGGCACCAAATTGTTTGACTCAAAAGATATTGGAACCTTTTTGAATAAATCAATTAAAGAGAATGAAAGGGTAAATCTTAGCTAAGTATAATAAACTCTAGAACAAAAGGTATAAAAGATGAACACAATGGACAATATTTCTTGATCTTGCGAAAATGAGTGCTCGAACATTATGAATGCCAATCTTTTATGCAGAAAGGTATTACAATTAGTGTTCTCAGCCAAAAAAGCTAAAAAGCCCCCTAACAAGGTTGTTTTCCCGCTATATATATTAGGGACAAACCCCTTCTAAACCCTAAAGGACATATCATAGGGAATATTCGAAAGTATATTCCTAGTGCCCCCTGTTGGGCCTACACTACTATAAAAGTCATACGTCCTTTGTTAGTTGTCTATCATCCTCCACAGGGCGTCGAGCTATGAAGATCTCGTCGTTTGTCGTATTCTTCAATAGCCGTGATCATCCAAATTTGGACCCATACACCATCAACCTTGCAGCGAAATTCCTGTTACATACCTCTCTTTTACGAGAAATCTTTTACACACTCAATCTTTTAAAAAGGTGTCTAAGACACACTATTTTTGACCAGATAACACTTGCGTGTTTACACACACAAAAAGCACGTGAAGCTCGTAAAAAATCACATTTTTTGTCTCCCTCCCCACAGGAACCCCTCCCCCTCCCTCTGTTCTTCTTCCTCAGACCACCCTCCCCTCATCTTCTTCCCTAAATAGAATTTTCGAAAGAACATAAAATTTTATATATATAATTGAGCGGTTTTCATTGGTTTATTGTTTAAATATTGTGAAAACCATTTATTTGTGATAGATTTAAAAGCTTTAACAGTAATATTAAAGGTTTGGTGAAAAAATCGGTATAAAAAAAGCTTGAAAATTCAATTGGGTCTTGTTGAACTCAATTTGTTGCTCGATTATTTTCGACAGGTTGTTTAGATAGTGTGGTTGGATTTTGGTATCGTTGGAAACTTTCTCACAAACAACCACGATGGCAGCAACAATGGTGCTTAAGAAAGAAAATGGGAAGAGGAAGAAGATGGGTTTTAATTGTAATTTTTAGTAATATTTTTTTCCTTTTTAAAGTAAATGACGCATGTCACAACTCGAATAGGGTGTGACTCTCACGTTATTTGAAAAATTGGTCAAGCACAAAAGTAGTGTATCTCAAACACACTTTTGTAAATTTGATTGTGTAAAAGATTTGTAATAGGGATTTCGTTACGAGCTATTTTGTCAAGTTTTTACTTGTCCCATCTACTTTCAACAGATGTATTGGATTTGAACATATTTGAACAGATATATAAAAACCTACTGTTATACATTTGAACATATTTACTCATCATTGTTAAGAGACTCGGACCCACGGATAAAAAGGACATGAGGAGGGTAAGGCTGCACTTTTAGGCGGGCCCGGGCCTAAATGGGCCAAACAGGCCGGGCCTGGCGGGCCTGGGCCTGGCGGTCCCGGGCTCGGGCG
>MU733564.1:116642-131822 GCA_026770625.1 Nicotiana glauca
AAAAAATTAAAAAAAAATAGCCGTTAGGCCCGTTAGGACCGGCCCAGGCCCGCCAACCGGTCCCGGGCTTAGCGGTCCCGGGCTTCGTGGGCCTACCCATTTTAACCGGCCCGTCACGGGCCTAGTGCACCATTAGGTCCAGGACCGCCAGGATCGTTTGGCCCGTTTAGCCCGCGGGCCCGGTCCGATCCCGGTCCAGGCCCAGCCCACCATACAGCATTAGAGGAGGGACAATACACAGTTTAAAATATATCTCCTTCCCTTTGTTTATACACGATTCATTGGTATATATGAACAATTTTTCAGAAGGAAGATGGAGTTGAAAAAGAGAGGGAGATAATGAAATCAGAGACGATGACTCTTTGGGATGGTTTAAAGTTGCCATACCAAATTAGATTGACAGAATTTTGCTAGAAGTGAACCTTTGTGGTATAGAAAGACTTGATTTTGTGGTTCTTGGATTAAAGCAGTGAGCTTTCTCCAAGTAAAGCAAACATTAAATAAACGGTTTCAAAATTAAATGGGTCGAATTGGGACTGAGAGAAGCAGCCATTGCTTGGTAAATTCTGCCATTCCTCCTCAACCCAATTTCTCACCATTTCTCTCCAAATCACACCCTATTGGTAATTACGTCAAACACCTAATATGCACTCTTTTCCTACCCATAAAACCCTCACTTTTCACCACCCTTTCTCCATCACAGAAGTAGCTAAATCCTCCCTTCATTTAACTAACTCCAACCTGAATACCTCAAAACCATCAGAATGATTAATAACCATTTGACAAATCTGAAAATACTCAGAAAATTCAGGTAAAAGGCTCAAAAATAATCATGAGGCAAACCCAAATCAAACTTCAACCTTCCGATAACAGAAAAAGGAAGTCTTTTAGCTCTTGTGAGCATCAGTAGCTTCGCTTATCTTTCTGCTAAATCTTTACAGTAATGTGAAAGATTAAGAAAAAGGTCTCATCTCTGTATAAAAATGGTGCATTAGGAGTGAAACAAAAGAGGTAATTTTGAAGGAATTTGAGGGCAGTAGTGGGAAGATTGAGAGGAGAAATGGTGCGAAGATTTATTAAATCGTGCATTTGCTTAATCAATAGTACTTATTTTACAGTGAAAAACAAATCTTTCTACAGTTGGTATGCTCTTGTTTTCAGCGATAAAGACGGTTTATTTCATCATTGGTGTTACCACTAAACTTCACGAAGATCTAGGGAACTTCCTGTTAAGTGGTGTGGCGTTCAACAAAGTAGGTGAGAATCATGAAAGCTCAAAGTTTTAATCTTTGCATAAACAAAATAAAAATAATGTGATTTCTTCGCAAATTGTCCAAGTCTTGATAGATAGAATTATCCGATATTTTTACTAGTAAGAGACAAGCATGTACCCACTGAGTAGTCGCCGGGACCAAACATCACAAGTTGTTATTTGTTGGGACGTGGGGTGCGTTTAATAGCAGTTCAAAGTAGGCCACCTTTGTAGTTCTGTGCATGAGAGAATAAAACCAGCTAAGATATAGTCCCTTTAACAACTTGATTGTTGACCATATTCTCTTATGATGGCTAGACGCCAAATCCTCTATAAAAGACCAATCTTTTATTTTTGGATTTGGTAAAACAAATAAAGTCCTAGTCCCATTTTTTCTCTCAAGAAAAGGCATAGAGTAATCAATCAGCTTTGATAGAGATGAAATTTGGGAAAGAATATGCATCCCAAATGGTCCATGAATGGCAAGAAGCTTACATGGATTATAATTCTCTTAAGAATGAGTTGAAAAAAATCTTGAAATTCAAAAAGAAGAATGCACCATTACCACAAGTTGCAGTCACCCCAAAAGGCTCTTTAAGGAAAAGGCTATCTATGTACAGAGCATTTAGTGGACTACAAAACAGTTTCAAAGGTTCTCCTAGGAAAAATAATGAAGATGAAGTGACAGTAGTGAATTCAGAAGGTGACTTTGAAACCACTTTCTTTGTGTCTTGTGAAGAAGGTGGAGAATGTGAGCTGGTTTTCGTTAGGAGATTGGATGATGAATTCAATAAAGTGCTAACCTTTTACCTGGAAAAAGTAAGAGAAGTGAAGGTTGAGGCTGATAAGTTGAGTATACAAATGGAAGCACTTATTGCTCTAAGAATCAAGGTTGATAAGCCTTCAATTGGAATGCACAGAGCCCAAGTGATGGATCCTTCAAGCAATGATAATAGTACCTTGTCTCCGGCATCAGTGAATCCTATTCATTTGACTAGTCCAAGTAAGTGCAGATACTTTGGCTATTATGTTCCTGTTCCATCTTTTTTGCAAAATATTGTGTGTGGGGGTGGTGGTGGTGGGTGGGGGGAATTACCCCCTTGCTATATTGAGTATCTTTATTTTTACCCTTCGTTAAATTCAAGGGTGGAGCTAGCATGCTAGATACGAGTTCAGCCGAATCCAATAACTTTGGTCTAAACCAAGTATTTGTCTTAAAAAATCCTGTAAATAAGTAAAAAAAATGTAGTCCGGTGCACTAAGTTCCCGCTACGCGCGGAGTCCAGGGAAGTACAATTTATTAATTTAGAACCTAGTAGCTTAAACAAACTAAAATCCCGAACCATAAACTTCAAATTCTGGTTATGCCTCTGGTTATATTTGGGGTCATTCATACCTTTGTCGTAACAAAATCATTCCGCATTTGCTTTTGAAAAAAAGTGGAGCTTCAACCTTTTAGTATGATGCAGAGTGACTTTAAAGTTTAAACCATAGTCAAACATAGATGTGTAAATTTAGACCTTTTTCCCGTGTAGTATTTTGACACCTGAAATCCACTCTTTTTATGGTGGAACTTCGTTAAAGTCAAGAGCAAATACAAGACGGTTTGATATCCCAGCTGTTGGCACTTGCTTTATTGCTCCATACAAGATTTCTCTTTAATATGTTCGAATTCTTGTTTAATCCCAATGTAGATAGGCCAGAAATGGAGGCAATTCAAGAAGTTGAGATGAACACTGAAGAAATTCTGGAAGAGGAAGCAACAACAAGGGAAAGAAATAAAACAAAGTTGAGTCCCATGGGTTTTAGGCCTGCTCCACTAGAGATTTTGGACTATATAAAAATCAATGTTGAACCCGAAACACCTGTCTCGACTTTAAAAAATTGCTGCATAACTTCAACATCAGAATTATCATTCAGCAAAGAAGAGCTCAGAAAAGCTGAAGAGCAAATGAGAAAGGCTTTTGTTGAGTTTTATCAAAAGCTTCGACTTCTAAAAAGCTACCGGTAATGGTGCAATTTTTTCTCCCAAATGAGGACTTTAGTTTTGTTTTTGTCTTCAACTCAACTCACACTTTACTACTTAATGTGCCCAGTTTCTTAAATATGTTGGCATTTTCCAAGATCATGAAGAAGTATGATAAGGTACTACACTGAAGATTTGGCAATAGAAAGTACTCGTATAAAGTTTGGCCTTTTTAACCTTGCAATTTATTGATACAGATCACCTCAAGGAAGGCTTATAAATCATACTCAGATATGATTGAAAAATCTTATCTTGGTAGCTCAGATGAGGTAAATCTTCCTTCAGTTTCAAAAGTTGTTTCCCTCTCAGCGTTATTCTACTTGCAACTATAGTTTTAACATCGCATTGATCTTTGCTTTTTTAGGTTTCTAAGCTCACAGAAAGAGTGGAGGTCACGTTCATAAATCATTTTGTCAATGGAAATCGAAGGAAAGGAATGAAAATCTTAAGGCCACAAGCTAAAAGAGAAACGCATAGAGTAACATTTTTCATGGGTAATTATGCATCATTATTAGCATCAACTTCCTCTCCCTATGTAATCAGAGGGCAAAAGGAGGATTTAGGGTGGATTCTGCTGGTTCAACTGAACCATTGTTCAGTTTGAACTATGTAACCATATGCAAAATAAATTTGTAAATGTATACATATAATTAGATCATACTCATTTGAATCAACTAAGTCTAGATCCTTGATCGCCTCTATACAAAAAGTTGGCTTAGTGCATCATAACCATAGTTTGAAATATCTGGATTGACCTGTCATCTCACTTTCATCAGATCATATGTTCATTTTAGTAGCTGATATACATTTTACCTGTAGGTTTGTTCTCTGGCTGCTCAATAGCATTAGTGGCAGCTATTGCTGTATCAATACATTTAAGAAACCTTCTAGAGCACAAGGGTCGTGGGCAGTATATGGAAAACGTATTTCCACTGTACAGGTGAACTGATTAACCATCTGTCTTTTACAAAGTCGTATTGATTCTTTCCCCTTGTGTTTCTACATTAAGTGAAACCATGTTTTAAGCAATACATATGAGTAACAAAATCGTATCGTTGCAGCCTATTCGGATTCATTGTCCTCCATATGCTCATGTACGCGGGGGACATATACTACTGGAGACGTTTTCGGGTCAATTATCCCTTCATATTTGGCTTCAAGCAAGGAACAGAGCTCAATTACAGACAAGTACTCCTCCTTGCTTCTGGTGTTTCCGTACTTGCATTGGGTGCTGGACTCTTCCACCTGGATATGGACATGGACCCAGAAAAACGAAGTTTTGAGACAGTGACTGAGCTGATCCCACTTGTCCTGGTGTTTGTAAGTCTAGAAAAACATTCTTCAACTGATCTATACACAATGTTTCAAGTTACAAACCCCTAATGATTGTAAATCTTTTTTTTTTTCCAGATTCTGCTTCTAATTACTTTTTGTCCTCTGAACATCATATATCGTTCAAGCCGTTTCTTCCTTATAAGATGTTCCTGGCAGTGTCTATGTGCTCCCCTTTATAAGGTACCAACAGCTTGCTTGGAGATATAGAGACGCGCATTAATATCACAAGACATACATAGATACTAAAATGTCTCACATCATTTTGTAGGTTACGCTACCAGATTTTTTCTTGGCAGATCAACTTACCAGCCAGGTTTGACACTAAGTTTTTTTTTTTAAATGTGAAACTTCTATATTATACTTAAAGAGGATTCAAGAAGTTGATAATTCAGTCAGTGTAATGTGCAAATTTTGCATTACTTACAGGAAAGAACTATAATGTTCTCTTGCATTTCATTTTCAGGTTCAGGCAATTAGGAGTTTGCAATTCTATGTTTGCTACTATGGGTGGGGCAACTTCAGAACAAGATCAAATAAATGTCAAGAAAGCAGTGTTTATCAAATCTTATACATAGTCGTTGCAATTATTCCCTTTTGGTCTCGGTTCATTCAGGTATTTTAAATTTTGCACACAACAAATCATTATATTCCCATTTCCCACTATATATAACTTGACATTATTTAATACGGTGCTTCATGTGATTGCATGATATACAGTGCCTTCGCCGCTTATTTGAAGAGAAAGATTCGATGCAGGGGTTTAATAGCCTCAAATATTTGTCAACCATTGTTGCTCTTGTGATGAGGACACTTTATGATCAGAAGAGAGGAACCTTTTGGAGAGTAATGGCAGCATCAACATCAGGAATTACTACAGTTGCAAACACTTACTGGGACATTGTCATAGATTGGGGTCTATTGCAAAGGAATTCAAGAAACCATTGGTTGAGAGACAAACTACTAGTGCCACACAAGATTGTCTACTTTGTTGCCATTGTAAGTGCAGAAACAAGTTATATCATAAAGCTCTTCCGGTGAAAACTAAGTTTTTGATGATTGAGGTTTAAATGCAGGTTCTTAACATAATTCTGAGACTAGTATGGATGCAGTTGGTTCTAGATTTTCAAGAACTACCGTTTCTGCACAGGAAAGCAATGGTTGCAATAGTTGCCTGTCTAGAGATCCTTCGTCGAGGCATGTGGAACTTTTTCAGGTGGGAAGCATTATCTATTTGAGTTTACATATATTCAATAACAGTGTAAAGGAACTTTTACATAATCAAGTCATCTAAAAGATAACAACAACTAACTGTCCATAATAGTGTAGCAGATATTTGATGAGTTAGCCAGCTACTTGTGTATTTATTTGACATCTCGTAAAAGATAGTGTGCTTCTATCTAACAGTGGTTCTGCTGTTTCCATTGTTCAGGTTGGAAAATGAGCACTTGAATAACGTTGGGAAATATCGTGCCTCCAAGTCCGTACCACTTCCTTTCAACTACGACGAAGACAAGAGCCTATAGCTATGTTTAGCTGATACAAGTCAAAGGAACCCAGAGTACTCAAGATAAAATTATTTTGGTTTCCCTTTTCTTGTACAGTTCTTTGATTCATTCATCAATGGTGCTTATAATATAGTTTAGTTTTGTTCACGAAAATGCTCTTTACGTTCTATATGAAAAATATGAAAACATAGCAGATGATCCCCACAACTTCAAATCTATTGATCAAAATTTGACACAAAGTAAGATTTACAAGTAGGACACATAATAAACACACCATTAATAGAAATGTAGCACGGATCACGATATTGCTCGAGATTTGACAAGGCTACATTGATGCTAATCAATCATCTTTCGCTGAATGTATATCTTTAAAGGTTTTGCCCTCTACAGTTCCAAACAAGAATTCTAGATAATCAACAAGCTTTTGAAATCCAAGAACTAGCAATGTCACGTTAAGTAAGTGGTAGAAATGACATCAGATAGCCTCTCTAAAGGCTGCTATTTAGGAATGAGTCGGCGCGTCTTGAATTTCAGTTTTTTAGTTAAAATTTTTAGGACAAAAATGTCCTAAAATTGAGATTTTTAATTTAAAATTTCAGAACAAAAATAAGTATTGACTAATCTCTAAATAGCATCCTTAAGAATAGCTATATGTGCACTTGCCCCCACGTTAGTGCTAAAGGTTACAGATGGAGTGAGCAATTTATTCCAGAACAGTCGTATACAATGAAGAAGCGAACCATTTTATCACCCTCAGTTAAACAACAAACCAGTGAGCAAAGACCAATAAGCAAACTACAAAGGTGAATTCTATTCTGATGGATGAGAATCCTCTTGATCTGTCTCTTTATCATTCTGAGAGGCAACCAACTGGTCTGAATCAGAGTTCTCTGCCGTTATAGCGCCCGTGCTATCATTATCTTGGTCACCAAAGATATATGAGAATGAAAGTGGATTATAAGTGGAGCTTGCCTTTTTCAGCCCCTGAATGGCTTTGATTGCAGCAAGTGTACTTCGATATATATCCACATTTTCTTCCCCAAGTGGCAATGCTGGAGAAATATTCGAAGCATAAGAAGTAGTTCCTCCTGTTGGCCCTTCTGCAGTAGCATCTGATTCAACAACTTCTGCTTCCAAAGGAAATAGGAGCTCGAGATTTTCCTCACACTCACGGACTAATCTATTTAGAGGCTCTGTTGTGAAGAAGGGTTGATCAAGAGCAAGTTGTGTGAAAGGAAGACGCAACAATCCCCCAGTTCGTTTATCAAACTTCTTCAAAATCTTAACAAGACCTAAGTGAACAAAAACAATTTGTTTTAGAAGGCTAACGGTACCTACCTTAATAAAATTAGAAGAGAATCTACTTCAGGTTGTTATTCTGCAAAAACTAGCAATACGACACTTGAAACACAAAAGCCTGAGCAGTGATAACTAAAATGTATGTAAAACAGTGAAAAAACTACAGTACCTGCAAAATTTAGAGAGCTGTAATTTTTCAGAAGAACCATCTCCCCGTGTATGGCAACAAAGTCTCTACGTATCCCCATCATCTCATCACTAAATTCACTGTCTTTTGCGAGAACTCCATCTCTGCCACTCTTCTCCTTCACTCTTTCAATTCGCTCCTTCAATTCCTGGAAGAGAAGTAGATGAAATAGGATTAATTCCCACACTAAAACAATTACGATTGATACCCACATATTTTAATATTTATTTATTTTTCCACTTTTGAAGCTTCACGTGCTTACTCTTGGGCATATTTTCTTGAACCCATCCTTTCCAATACCTACCTCTTCACCGCCAAGAAAAGAGAGAGAGAAACAAAAATACAGTACCTATTTTCAGTCCCCTTCTGAAACCCCATTAGAGAGATTCAATCCAAGTTCAAATGAAAAGAAGTCCCTTAATAAATTCAGACCAAAATACATTTCCTCACTCCTCATCTACCACCACAATTTTTTTCAAGCAAGCGTCTTCATCCTCCACAACATAACGACAAACCCAATTCCAAACTTCAAAACATCATGAAACCCCTTAAATCAACCATATTACTGTATCGCTACCTCCACAGAATACTAGCAGTGCTATTATTGTTAGATTGGTAACCAACATGTTTTGCTAGCACAATCTAAAGCATATATGATGCAGGATCAAATAGGCAGAAACTTTTAGATAATCAAATATTAAAAGCAGTGTTCAGAAAAGCGCCCGCTTCCTCGCTTTAAGCGAGAAGCGAAGCGGAGCGGGAGGTTGGGCGCTACTCCAGTTAAAAGCAGCTCAGGTAGATAAAAGTGACCGCTTCTGCCAAAAAAGCAAGAAGCGGTGAAGCGGTAGAAAGCGGTAGAAGTGAGCGCTTCTGAAAATAAAAGCCCAACTGGGTCTTTTTCAATTAAAAGACCAAAATGGAGTGAGTCTTCTGTTTTAGTCATTCTTCGGCAGCAAATAGGGTTATAAACCAGCCTCTTCTTCCTAAAAAAACCAGCGATTTCTTCCTCACATGAAGCAACGATTTGTTCAAGCAAAGTAGGGTTCTTCTTCTTCTTCAACATTACAATAAGTCAACAACAACTTTCAAGTTTCAACAGGAATGTTTTTATTTTCATTCTTTTTCTTTCTTTTTTTTCTTTTTCTTTCTAAACATCCAAAAAGCGCCGAAATGCTGGCGAAATTTTTTCAGAAAAATTCTGCCCCGTTTCGTGCCCAAATTCTGCCCAGTTTCTGCTCAATTTCTGCCCAATTTCTGCCCAATTATATATTTTTTATTCTTAGTTCTTATTGTCTTTCTTGTGTGTTATGTAGTTGTTATTTTCATGGCGCCAAAAGAAGATAGGAAAGACCCGGCTTGGGCTTACTCTGAAAGAGTTAACGAGACCAACAAGATGGCCATTAGATGTCTTTTTTGTGATAAGATTACAAATGGAGGAATCTATCGCCAAAAATCGCATCTACAATTACATGTGTTGTCTATGCCGTATATTTTATTTATTTTTTTTAAAATTCCGCTTTGCTTCTCGCTTTTCGTGAAATGGGGGTTGTCGCTTTTCCTCGCTTCACGCTATTTTTAACACTGATTAAAAGTGATAGTATGGTTCACTGTTATTGTTCAAATCGGTGGTACTGTCACTTTAGTTGAGATCTTACAGCAATCTGTTATTGTGTTATCATTGAGGAAGGGGTTTTTTTTCACTTAGCTTTTCATGTTCCACCTTCTGTTAGGGATTACTTTGTTTTATTTATTTCCTTTTAAGAAGCTCTTGATAGTCAAAGAATCAGGACTCCTATATATTATTTAGGATTTGGGTTCTCAGATTTCTCTTTGATAGAGTAGATTTGAACTTTGTAATCATTCAACCATTGTTATTAACAACATTATGCCATTTAGCTTTCAAGTTCTTTTCAAGAACTTCTCAGCACAATGTTATTTCTGACTTGATGGGCACAAAGGCCGGAAGAATGGGGCTACTAGAATCATGAATAGGGTACTGGAAAGTAAAAGAATGAACCATCAGCATGCTAAAAGCACAATACATGCACATGTATAAATATCATATATCATATATCATTTTTCTGGTACATGAATAAATATTATGTATCACATAACTCGTTAGTTCTTTCACCACTAAACAATCCACATAAAAGACTAAGGTAGGTCAATTTTCCACCCAAAGCGTGAAACAACTAAGAGTAACTAGGGAAATCAACTCCATCCTTCCAAAATTAATCATATTCTGCTTAATACAAAGAAAAAGGAAACAACTAAGCTGATTATGACATCCCACCAAAAATCGTTATCCAGACAAAACATAGCCTCAGCTTGTGACAACTTGTAAAAAGCTAGCCTTATGGAAACTGAGAGACACAATTTAATCAAATTAAAGAAAAAAGGGAGAGATTGACAAGCATTAGTTATAAGAGACTGCAAACGAGGAAAAATCCACCCCAATTAATTGATGCTCATGCAAATGATAAAGACAGACTTCAAATGTCTAGCGTATAGCTCATACTTTTCACCTTGAGTTCTTTTTCTCTACGACGAGTGCTTCAATTTTAAATTTCAAATGTTTACCTCTCACCCTACAACAGTTTTATATAGGCTGAACACATATGGAGGCACTTAAAGTTGGCCTAATTTTTCGTTTAGACAACTAAACTTAGGGGTGTTACTATTAAGTACTTACAGTACCAGAAATTTGTTCCAATTAAGCACTTCTTGTTGAGTTGGCACATCGAATGAGTTTAACCCAATATAGGCGCGTGAGGACTCCAAAAAAACAGATTCTGTCTTCTTCCTTTTTTTCTCTCCACCACCACTTCCACCATTGCCTCCCCCACTTTCACCTTTGTTGTGCCTCCACCATTGATTTAGCTCGAAAGTTTGAACCAACAATTGTCCATGTTGATTGAAATTGAAGTGAAACTGTGTTCTTTCTTTGAAATCGAAACACCATTAATGGGGCCTTTAGAAAGTCTGAAAGTTTAAAATGGGTCACTTGATTTGATGAAAAATTAAGAAATTAAATTTGGGGTTGTCTTCAAGTCTTCGTGGGGAATCTTTAGATGAAGTTATAACAAATTTGGAGGAGTTTCTCTTGAAATTTTGGATTAAAAGTGTGGCTCTGGAACAAGAACACACATGAAGATAGTGAAGAACACCAACAACACTGATTTCAAGAACACCAATGTGTCCTTTTCTTTCTTCTCTTTTTTTGTTAATAATGTGTCCTTTTCTGATGGGTGTAAATTATGTTTTTTTTTCTTTTTGAGATTTTTTTTTTGTTTATTAAATAAATTTTAAAAAAGTTTTTCTTTTTCTCAAATTCAAAATAATATATGACCTTATTTAATTCGTCATTTGTCAAGTCAGCAACAAGTGTATTGCACACACTTGGTAAGTTTGGCCAATTGTCAAAAAGGTGTCTAATTTGAACAAATTTCGGGCAGTGCTCATTAGAAACACCCCTAAGCGTAGGTGTCTAAATGAAAAATCGTGACAACTTTAAGTGTCTCCATATGTGTTTAGCCTTTTATATAAAGCATAGAAGTTGATAGATGCAGCTTTTAACTCCACAAGTTGTGCTCAACTTTAATGTATGGCAGCAAACTTGTAAATTTAGATTGCCAGTACAAGTATCCAGGGACCAACCAGTGTATAAAAAAGAATCTGCTAGACTGCAACTAGCATTGACTCTTAACATGACCCATCACTGACTTTTAATATGGGTTTAAAAACTGACAGTGACAAGCCATTAACAAATGTAAGCAACTTGACCATAAATTTAAGCCATCAAAACATTGTTACAGTTGCTAGTATATTCATGTGTCATTTGTTTCGAGTATATTGAACTTTACAATAAAGAAGCATAGGCAACACCTAAAGAAGCAAAGTGTACAATATAGACAGCACCATCCCATTGTGATTGAATTGAATTCATAAGCAAGTTCAAATTGTATATTCAATATTTAGGTGTCTATCATTCTTAATCCAATACTTGTGCCCACCTGAGACTCATGCTTATTAACAAACAAAAATTACAGTTGAAAATCGCATAATGAACAGGCATTGTGGGAGTGGGACAAGAGATGATAAACTGCCAATCCCTTGCCAAACTGGGCAATATCATACAACGATGAAACTAACTAGTAGAGGCAGATCCACAATTTGAATTTTATGAGTTCATACAACGATCTCGAGTTAATATATAGTAATAATTGGGTTCACGACAAAATATTCAGAGGTGTATATATATATATATTAAAAAAATTCACTAGGTTCCCATGAATCCATATGTCGTACTCTAGCTCTGCCTATGCTAACTGGCAGCACAATCAAATTTGGAGGAATTTTTCTTAGGCAACCAAATTTATGTTGCACCCATTTGCAACACATGGAATTTCCTATTTACAAGTCCTTTTTGGGAGAGGTAGTAGTGAGGGGAAAACCATACGAGTGGCTCCATCAAGTAAGTCACCGGTTTACTCTTAGAATTTCGTGTCTTTGGTGTTGAATGAATACTTAACATTTGGGACTCGGTGGAGGACCCACCTTATAGGAAGGGGAGTCAAATGACACCCCTTTGCGGGGAAATACACTATCTAGGTAGGTTAAAAAAATTATATGCATATATATTATGTGTTGACGCCCCTTGATTTTCTCGTATGTTTACTTTTATATATTTTGATACCCCTTAATGAAAATTCTGGCTCCCACTGTTGGGACTAAATTCATTTTCTGAACAGTCTGGTCGTGCAAGTTCATAATTCCAGACTTCTTGTGGTAATTGATACTAACCCAGTGGCAATAATGTGATCTACCTTTTTTTTTTTTTGCCCAAAGAAATGCTGAAACGTTTTCGTAAATGAAAGTTTTGTCTCCAGAACACAAACTAATATAGGCTATTATGTGATACTGCTTCAAACTTTCTGTGCATCTTACCGCTAATCTTTCCGTATTACCAAATGTAAAGCAAATATTTTTAAATGCCTTTTGGTCAAAATCGGTATAACAATTTGTTCAAACATGCTACTTTAATAATTAAAATAATATGCACCTGTATAGAGTAGAATGATATAGATGATTCATACACCCGGTTTGAGAGAAAGGCACAGTGAACGATGGATTGACTGACTTATTTATGCTAATTAACTACATAAACCAAGGTAGGTCATGTTCATTAAGCACCCAAGGATCTGGCCAAGTAATCAAAGAAATGAGCGAAAACCTTGGGATCAGGGTTCACTTCCAGCAAAAACAAAAAAACTAGGCGATTTTTTCCCATTTACCAAAGTTTTGGCGGGTAGAGTTATATATATTTTGTGCTGGTGGAAGCTACTAGGTATCCGGTGAAATCAACGTGTGCGCCGACTGTTTTGAACACCACCTTTATAACATACAAAAAATGGTAGGTCGTGTTGACTAAGACAGGAGGAGTGTATAATTTAAGACATGTAGGGCCATTTCCTGAAAACAGTTCAACAAATTGGAAAGGCACTTAGGTGGAATATGCCATCAATATGCTCTTATGCTTCAGCTTAACTAAGAATATTCCCCAGGTAGTTCCTATGATACCTTCTCCCTACACCACTAATTTATTTGTTTCTGCACATATATATCTCCTCTCTCTTGCTGCAGCTATCTATGGCAGGGAACGCACTATTAAGTTCTTGTCGCCCCTCTCAAGCTTTTCACGATTCCATTTGCATCTATTTCTCTTTTTTGTACTTCAAATTATGCCATTAATTTTCCATTATATCAATTGGTTGAGCCTTTGTTGCATTCAAGCTTATATTTTGTTGCATCAGATGAGACCTCAACAATAGTGATTTATCATACTCTTGGACCACATAAAACTCCATTGTAACAAGCAGTACAAGTAAAACCCTACTTCACACCTAATCATTCTCCACATTTCATGATCCATCAAAAGTTAGAATTTAAACTCAACTATAAACTAAATAGTAAATTGAGATAATCTGCAGTAAAAAGAAACAATTCCTTCCAAATTTAAAGTAATCACGAGTAAACAGTAACACCTAATACTAATGTAAATTAATAGCTAAATAAAATTCAGCAAACAGAAATTCAAAAGAACTACAAAAAAATTGGAGCGAGTAGAGCACAAAACAGAGGATTCGTATAGCCGATCTCAATTATTAGCTGATTGACGTACTAACATGTGTACACAGTAATTTAGAAGAAAAAAGAAATTAACCTGGAAGCGAATAATAAATTCCTCCTCTTTATCGACGTAGAAATCGTTGAATTTGTCGAGTTCCTCATTCAGAATTCTAACGAACCAGTCCTGCAAGTGCGGCGGAGGCGGCGGAGGAAGAGGAGGGGGATTGTCACCGCCGTCGGGAAGATTATCGCCGGTAGCCGGGATAGAACGGAGGTGGTGCTTGAGAAGCTTTTTCAAGGGCTTGTAGCACAAATACTTGTCCCTCCATTCGGGTAGGGTTTCTTCTAAATGCGTCGTAAATTCTTTCCCGAATTTCATAACAAGATTGATCACTCAGTATTTTTTTTCTCAAACACAAAACAATCTTTTACTTAGTTGGAATTAAACAACTGATCGAATAATTTTA
Source organism: Nicotiana glauca (assembly GCA_026770625.1). Lineage (NCBI taxonomy): Eukaryota > Viridiplantae > Streptophyta > Magnoliopsida > Solanales > Solanaceae > Nicotiana > Nicotiana glauca. The sequence continues at coordinate 130,843 of MU733564.1, forward strand.
TTGGGAATAATCTGATGTGATCATGTGATGAAAGAATAAAAGACGTTACGAATATTTTATTGAAAGATACAAAGGGTATGTAGTAGTGGTAAACGCTGTGATTATATTTTGGCTTATTTTGATTTGCTTTTTGGAATTTAAGAATATAATCCAATAAAGATAACTATGAATGATACCCAGATGCGATAAATTGTAAAAACTTTGTTTATTCTTTAGGCAAGTTGCAGTGGAGTTGGAATCTTTTTCTTTTCAGAACCAACCAATGAGCAAACTCAAACTTTGAGTACTGTGAAGAAAATTTAACCCAAAAAAAAAAGGAAAAAAGAAGCATCTGAGTATTCAAAAGGCAGAATGGCAGATGCTTCATGTGTTGGAAAGTCAACTTGGGAAATTCGTACTGGCTTTTTATGTGCATGAAAGAATATTCATTGTATTCAAATGGAGATTCAATTCAAGCACTGTCCTGGCTGTTTAGCTGTGTTTTTGTCCTCTCAAACGGGGCAACCCACGTTTCTAATATTTTTGCTACTCCATTTATCACATTTGTTATGTCACATCAATTGAGGAGTGTCCAAATAAATGCTGGAGTTGAAAATTATTTGGGTCTACAAAGTAAAACGAATTAAATTAAGAGAATTTTTCGTAAAGCACCATCTTTTAGTGCTAATTAATTATTAATAGAAACCCTTTGCTATATTACTTCCTATAGATATCTTTTTCGTTTTTATTTCCTGTATTTTATGTATTTACGGTATTGTATTCAAGAATACAACAAAAAAGAACGGCGTACAAACAGGAATGCCAGCTCAAAATTGATATGTACTTACCTGTATTCAAACGTATTAATCGCTAAAAATGTAACGTATCTGCGCAATATCTGGAGCGACGAAGATGTTAAAAACGGAAGGAAATCAAATCAATTTTGATTTCCCTAATTTTACTCAACAAACTTAAAAGATACCCCATCAATCTGTATTCTT
>MU733564.1:137581-168880 GCA_026770625.1 Nicotiana glauca
TGTATTGAAGAAGAGAGAGAAAAGGAGATATACGCTAATTGGGTGAGAGAAAATAAAAAAAATGAGAGAGAAAAATATTTTGTACCATATATTAAGCCTTAATTGTAGGATGGAACTAAATTTAAATTTTTTTCTATAAACTATAAAAAGTATTTATAGAATGTAAAATTTTAAAATGGTATTTATATAATATAAATAGGGTACTAACCTATTCTATAGGTGGTAAAATTTCCTTAAATTAATGGATACGTCATAATCTAATTAGTACTAGTAGAAAGTTTTGTTTAATCAAAAATGATTTGAACTGTGAGTGTCGCCCAACTTTTTTATAAAAAAAATCTTTTCTTATCTTTCCTAACTTATGCAAGTACACTATTGTATAGCTCCATAATTGAACAGAAACCTTAAGACGCTGATATGGACTGTATATTTAAATTTTCTTGCAGTGGTTTGATTTGGAGTAGTAGTTTAAATTCAAGCTGACACAACCCGTTAAATGAGTTGATTCGAAGTTTTGAACTACCTACTTTAGTCCTTGAATTAGATTTGGGTCAACCAAATCATTAATCTTTGCTGGTTTACTTTCTTTTATCTGAATTTCTTGAGCTTGTTTAGATTCCTGTCCCATAGATCTTTCGGATTTTGAAACAAATTGACCTTTGCTTTATTAACTTATAACCCCAAAAAATGTGCAAAGGGAACACTTAGCGCCTGGCATCTTCTTTCATAGTGTCTTGTTTAAACCACCTAGCATCAAACACTTCTTCGAATTTCAGCAAGCTTCAACTTCCAACATCCAAGTGGCAAGAAGGTATGGTCTAAAATTTTCAAAGCTAGGCTATATAGAGACCTTTCCTTATATATTTATTTGAGAAATTGATTCCAAAAATCAGTTTAATGGTTTTCTCGTGTTGCTAAGACAAGTACCTAAACATGTGTTTTCATAATGACTGAAGCCAACTTTGGTTGGTTAATCTGATTAATTCATCGATGGTTGGCAAATATGATCGTTTTCCTCCTAGCTACTACAGCAAACTCTGGAGAATCAAGAACCCGAATGAGACAGAATAAAAAACAATAGAACACATCAAATTGATTGATCACCTGTTTCATGATCCTTTCATTACACTCTCAGGATTGTCCGAATAACTCAACAATAAGAGATGACACAGAAGTTCAAAGAATAAAAGCTAGAGGAGTAGAAAGAAAGCAAAAGAAAAGTGAACTGCGTTGCAGAAGAGACAGCCTATATTGAGTCCAAAGCCTGAAGAATATCGGCTTTCAAGTCATCAAAATCTTCCACACCAAAGCTGAACCTAACCAAATTGTCCATGATGCCATACTTGGCTCTATCTGACTGGCTAAGATCCCTGTTTTTCATGTGAAAGAGCACGTTATACACATTTTATGAAAGACTCATATTGAAGGATTGTTTGCTGTAATATAACTGTGCTCTATTTTGGTTCTACTTTAGCTTGCTTTCCCCGGTATATCGAATACTACATGGCAGGTAAGATAAAACACCCTAATTACCACATGATGGGCCTTTAGGTTTATCAATTCTTGAATGTCACTAATTCCAAAGTCTCACTAAACATATTCAAGAACAGTATTATCAGGAAAGGGAACACAGACAACCACAGAATAAAATATCAACATACCAGTAAGACATTATAGCTGGTTGGTCCACAATGCTCTCACAACCTCCAAATGATGGAGCAATATACGGAATTTTTAGAGCATCCACAAATTTTGCGGTAGTCAGCAGGTCTCCATCAACCTAATTATTAATAGACTTTATCATGAACAATCCAGAATACAGGACTTGAGAAGAACATGGTTGCCATCTAAGGGTAATAGATCAGTATGATACAGACCTCAAAACTGACCACACCACCAAAACCTGTCATTTGTTTCTTTGCAATGTGATGTTCTGGATGACTTTGCAGGCCTGGATAATAGACATGTCTCACCTGCAATTCATTTTCCTTAGATATGATAGAAGTTGCAACAGCAAAAAAGATCACAATGAGACAGAAAATTCAAGGCTAATGAATTCTATTTAACTACAAGAAGAAAAGCAAGAAGCATAGTGCATCATTGTTTCTGTAATCAAAAAAACCAGCAAACAGTATAGTAGATATTCATCACCAGATGTCTTAAGGATGGATAATGAATATAAGAAAAATAAAAGATATCCAATTGTAGCCAAGCAGAAATCTGAGAACAGTATAGGAGCAGGAAGGGAGAGATTCAATGACCAACCACTGACCAGCACTATCTGTATACTTTTTTATCTTCCCCTTTTCTTTCGCGTATCAACTTTTTTCTTTATGACTGTGGTGTTCGGACCAGCTTACGCACACGTCGACTGTTCCACTGGGTGCATATAGTTTTTTTTTAATAGGGAAAGGATAATAAATCTTCCTAAAGTTGCAAAAATGGATGCAACATTTTAAATTTATTTATCAAAGAATCAAAAGAATTATAGTGACATCTTTCTGACCCAACAAGGCCGCGACATCTTTATCCATATTAACCAAAGAATTAAAGAAAGAACACAGTATAGTTACATCTTTCTGACATCAGAAGCACATTCTCAAGGTGCATAAGAAGTGTCAGAAAGAACTGTCCAGTTTATACGGCCTAGAGAAAATTAATCACTACATGGGAGAAAACAAGAGACTGGCCTTGTTGCTTCCATGTCTTGATTATTCTCCACATGCTTTGACATCTAAACCAGTAAGAAATTACCAATATCTAGACCATGCTGCAGGTAATACGCTTACCATAAGCCTTTTCAATTTTAACACAGTAAGCTGAACCTCTTCATTTCTCAAGTAAATACAGAAACTCCATAAAATTAGTTTGGCTACTGCTTTGCCTCAGATGTGATTTGTAATCATGCCAGTAAAAATTATTGCAAGCTGAAACTACCTTGGGATGAGCCTCTAAAATCTCGGCCATCCTCAATGCAGTTGAGTTTTGTTGCTGTACACGAAGATGCAGCGTCTTCATGCCTCGTATAATTAGATATGCGGCATTCTGATACATGCAAGGATTAAATTAGATTTGACAAAATACAAGCTCAAACTACAAAACAAATGTCTCCAAAATCAGCCCAAATTCCATGATTTTTTAAGAGTCCATCTTATTTTTAAAAGAAAAAATATTCACTTCACCAAAATTGAGCTATCATAAAGCATAGAACTCGAGAAAACATAGTCAAGCAAAACATCAAAGACAACTAACCGGATTGAGAGCACCACCCAGGATGTGATGCAGGTTACGTATTTCTGAAACTAACTTTACAGGACCACTAATGCAACCTGCGAGAACCTGCATAAATAAAATAGCCTGTCAGTTCGATTACCTTTAGTAGGAGCATAATTGTTTTAATTGCCAATACACCAATTATGGTTACCATACATCATTATGCCCACCAAGGAATTTTGTTGCAGAGTGCAGAACCAGGTCAGCCCCAAGGGCAAGGGCCTTTTGATTAAGAGGAGTTGCAAAAGTCCCATCTATGCAAACCAAGGCTCCTTTTTCATGACAAAGCTTTGAAACCAGCTCAATGTCTACACATCTGAGGAATGGATTTGTTGGAGACTCAGTAAAGAAAAGATTCACCTGCATGGAACAAAGTTGCGAGTTGAGAAGTCTCTTCATTATTCTGTCATTATTAGTTCGATACATATAGACTAACAGTAGCAAACTGACTTTCTTCTGATTTAGAGCCAACTCCAGAGCTCCGACATCGGCTGGGTCAATGACCGTGGCCTGTGAAATAAATAAAGGAATGAGAAGTTATAACAACTAAGAAAACACCTTGGTATCATTTTATTTCCTTTGACTGAATAACAAACCAGAAAAGCTCTAGCCAGAAGAAATTATCAATGCGTGTTATCTCCATCAAAATCAAACTTCATTAATATCATTCACTTTCATTAACAAAGCAAACCCATAATATCTGTAGATATGCAAACTAGAAACATCAGCTATCTGAAAAACTAGGATTAGTGCAGTTACCGTAATCCCCATTTTAGGAAGTATAGTTTCAATAAAGATCCGGGTCTTCCTATAGCAGTCTGTGGTTGTAACAATATGGCCTCCAGCAGGAACCAACGCCAACAGCATTACAGTACTGGCGCACATTCCAGATGCCATTAACAAGGTTGATTCAGCACCCTCCAGTGCGCTGTTGCAAAAACAAATAACACATTATCTCATAAGCACCTACCCCAAAACACAAGAGGAGAAACAAAAAAGAATATACGGAAAAATATCAAAACCAAAAACCAAACTCGCCTTATCTTCTCCTCTAAAACGACAGTAGTTGGATTCCCATAGCGCCCATATTCAAAACTTGCACGTCTTTTCTCCTGACAAGTTATATCAGAGAAATCAAAAACAACTATATAGATAAACCTAAAAGAAGTACTTTGCATGCTCTTTCCAATTCAGTGAAACTATACAAGCACTACATGATAATTCATCGAGACAACGGATGGGCAAATCACCTAGCTTCCCATAATATTGTTATGTATTAGCCTTTCAGTTAGGATCTTCAACATATCTACATTGTAGCTCATACCCCATAAGAAAGTACTTACTCGATGGCCATATCCAAATGTAACAATAGCAAATACCTTAAAATCAATGAGCTCAGAAGTCTTGTTGAAGAAATAAGCAGATGTGTTAACTACTGGGGTTGTAATTGCATCCGTAACAATGCCACGTCCCAACCTCTCACCTGAAAGAAAAACAAATGAGGCCTCGGAATTCACTGAGCAATATGTAAACATTCATAAGAAATCAAAATTTCAGAAAATTGGCTAGCTAAAGGTGGCGGGTTCGAAAATATACCGGCATGAATAGCGACACTCCCATCAGAATTCAAAAACGAAGCGTATTTCACACTTGGCAAACTGTCAAACTGTACATTTTGATCATTACAAGTCTCATTTTCCACCAGCGCCACGTCCTCATTAACTACCGTGGTACCAACAGGAGCAATGGCGGCGGCGGCGGCATCGACGGCCTTAGCCACCGGAGTGAAATCAGGAGATGAGTTATTGTTAGACCACGAAGCCGCCACAACTTGAGCCACACCGATGTTGCTGCAGTTCCTCCGAGCCTTAATGCTCAACTGCCTAACAAAGTTCGGAGGAAACCTATAAATAAGAGAAGACAGACCGTGAATGGACGATCCGTGACTCAAAATGCTGGCCTTGCCGGAGTTAGGAATGTCGTGGCGGGGAATACCGCCAGAGAATTCGGCATCCGAACGGCATTCAAAAGATGGAAAAGCCCTAGCACAGCTTGAGACCGCCATAGGGTTCCGATGATGTGACGGCGAAGGCCTGCCTCCTCTGGAAAAAAAAATGAAAATGAAACAGAGAAGACGGAAATTGGTTCAAACAATTTGCGTCCGCTGAACTTATGATAAAGGGAATCTGTGAACACGCGGTTTAGGTTTGTCGTCTTCTGCAAGCTGGTCCACAACCTTAGAATTTTAACCATGGTTAATGTTTACCTCTGGTTAGATTCTTATGGTTAACAGAAGTTCGGATTTTGTTGCCTACGTGGATACACATCCGCCCGTTTGGCCAAGCTTATTTTTGGCCAAAAGTATTTTTTTTTTTCCAAAAGTATTTTTAGCCAAAAATTGAGGTGTGGCCAAGCTTGTGGAAGGAAAAAAATACTTTTGAGAAGAAGCAGAAAAAAGTAGCTTCTCTCCAAAAGCACTTTTGAGAAAAATACACTTAGAAGCAGCTTTTAACAGCTTAGCCAAACACTAATTGCTGCTCAAAAGTATTTTTCAAACTAATTAGCCAAACACAAAATGTTTCTCACCAAAAGTACTTTTGAGAAAAGCACTTTTGAAAAAAAATACTTCTCACCCAAATCAGATTTTTCAAAAATACACTTTTGGGATGTATGGCCAAATTCTAGCAAAGAAAAAAGAAGAAATTTTCAATTGTGATTAAGATGCAGCGATGTGACTTAAATATCGCATGATCAAGCCGTAGAATCATAATCTCATATTTACATTAGAATAGGTTGTCGTCACTCTTTTTAGGTTGCTGCCCTTCCCCAACCTTCGATTGCCCTTTTACTATTAAGATGCGTAAGAAAATAGAAGGAAAGATTATTGAAATAACATCATTGTGAATTTTCATTAATTATTTAAATTAGCAAGAGAAAGAAGTTGCTAGAACTTCAATAAAATATACACTTATCAATCAGTCTGCCAGAGGTTGGGCCCCTTTTATGTTCTACTTTAAAGGAAAATCACAATATATACAAGTTGATGCCTACCCTGGAGTAGCTAGTGGAAACTAACAGATCAATTTAGCCATTTATGTTGCTACTTTGTTCTGTCCAGTTTGTAGCCAATCAGTATTTTTTTTGGTTTTCCATGGTGTCCGGTACTCATATTGGGGCTCGATTAAATTTGAATTCGCATCGGAAAGTCTCATATTGGGGGGATAAAACGCTCCCTAACAAAGGTTACTCCATACCCAGGGACTCGAATCCGAAATCTCTGATTAAGGATGAAGAAATACTTATTAGTCCACCACAACCCTGTTGATTGCTATTTCTATCGGTATCACTAATGTTGTTCACTTCTTGCTCTCTTCTATGGGCATTTCCGAATTATTAAAGTAGTTGGTGGAGAAAATGGCAAGGAAAAAGGCGCTGCCTAAATGGACTCAATGATATAAAGGTAAGAAAAGAAAAAGGAACTGCTTAAATGTTTGGTATACAATAGTGAGCATATAACCAAATTGCCTTTCTATAAGTGATAAACAAAATAAAATAAACACCTTGTCCTAATAAGATTGCCTTTTCCACATGCGAGTGATGTGCACCTTTTTAAAACAAACAAAGTTGAGCGCTTAGTTAATTGGTGAACTTGATTTAACACATTACATGGCAAATAAATAACTTTATTCAACACACCATTTGGCAAAATAAATTACGGGTGGATTGAATTCTGTAATGTTCGAGAAGGTTGAGGTGAATGTCGAAGAAGATGAGAAATGAATTAGGAAAGTAAGGGAATTAGGGTAAATAAAGGAGGCACGTGACTCGCACATGTTAAAGGATCGGACGGCCTCAATTATAAGTAGTTGTTATAATCGAAGGGTCCAGATTAGCCCTTGTATAACAGAATTGGGCCTCAATCTGTTATAAGGAATTGGGCTGGGATTAGAAGTTAGTTTTTTGACTGGTAATTCCTTTTTCCCTCTCTTTCTCTCTATACTTTCTTTCTCTACTTCTTCTCTACTTTCTTCTTCTCCTACAACCCTAATTCCTCTCTAATTCTCGATTCTCCATTACAGGTACCAATGAAGATCTTCTATGGAGTTTCATTCTGCTTGTAATGTTGATAGTTACTAATGTGTAGTTGAGTAGTAACAATTGTATTCATTTGACAATCAATAAAACTCCATTGTTGCCATTTCTACTTCTATTCTACTTTTCATTCTACTTTCCAATTGAGTACATTACAAATTGGTATCAGAGCAACTCCTGGCCCATTATTACAAAACAATGACGATAGCTGAAACTAGATCCAAATCTATGGAGGAAAATATTAAAAAACTGGAAACCCACCTGCAAAGTTACATAGAGAAGACAGAGTTAAAATCTGAAGCTACGGATGCTAAAATAGATGAGTTAACAAGGAAGCTTGATGTGTTGGTGGAGAAGTTAATTCCGAATCAAGCTGGGATTCTGGGAAGTGCTCCTTCTGGGAGTCATTTTCTCGAAAATTCTGAAGGCAGGCAAAGAGGGGAGCCATTCACACCTAGTCTTGGGGAGAGAAGCCATTATCACAACTCCAATTCAAGAGTGGATTTTCCATATTTTGATGGAGCAGGTGCAGCAGATCCATGCTCATGGTTGAGGAGGTGTAAGAGATACTTCCACTACAACCATATCACTGATCAAGGGCAAAAACTGGAGGAGGCAGTTCTTCATCTTCAAGGTAGGGCTGAAGCTTGGTATTTTTTCTTTCAAATAAGCAGAGGAAATGTTAGTTGGAAAGAGTTTTGTGAGGAGTTATGCAAGAGATTTCAAGATGCTGAAAATAGTAAATTTAACCTCATAGGTGAATTCAAAAAAATTGAACAGAAGGGTAGTGTTAATGATTACTTAGAGAATTTTGAGGACTTGAAGGCTTGGGTGTTGATTAGGAGTCCTACAATTCCTGAAGAATTTTTTCTAGAATTCTTTGTAGAAGGTCTAAAGGAAGAAATAAGGCATACAGTTAAAATGCTCAACCCCTTTACCTTAAGTCAAGCAGTAGAAAAAGCTAGACATCAGGAAAAAGTCATAGATTCTTGGGCTAAAAAAGGAAAAATGATAGGGGGAAGGAGTCTGATGCCCAATTATTCCAGTGGACCAAGTGTAGTCAATAATCAGAGGAGTGCAGGAGTGCCAAATCAGGGTACAAGTTGTTTGAAACCAGGAGAGCTCAAGGATTGTGTTATAAATGTGGAGAGAAATATCATCCTGGTCACTTATGCAAGAATAAGCAGTTGAATGCAATGTCTGGAACTGTGGAACCTTCTGAAGAGGTGGTGCAACCAGAAATTGAAGTCATGGGGGAGAAGTTCTTAGAAGTACATGAAGGGGAACATATGGATGAGGCCATTAGCTTGAATGCTCTTTCAGGTACTGAAGTACCAAACATCATTAGACTCAAAGGGGAGTCTAAAAAGAACACCATGACTATACTATTGGACTCAGGAAGTACTCATAGCTTCCTGGATTTAGAGACAGCAAGGAAAATGGGGTGTATTATCAAAGAAACTGTTCCTATGAGGGTAACAGTAGCCAATGGGAATCACTTGTGTAGTCTGTACACTTGTCCCAGGTTCAAATGGAAGATACAAGGAATAGAGTTTGAGGACTCAGTAAGGTTACTGAGATTTGGAGGTAATGACATGATATTGGGGGGAGATTAGATGAAAGGACATAATCCTGTTTTATTGGACTTCATAGAGTACAAAGTCCAGGTTACACACAAGAGAAAAAGAGTGGAACTGAGAGGCATTTATCACCAAGGGGATTTAAAGAGTATGACTGCTACTGGGGTCAAGCATCTACTTAAGAAGGGTCAAGCTATATGGGCTCATTTGTTCACTATATCAGCAACAGAAGCTCAGTTGGAGGAGAATATACATGCAGCTATCCAACAAGTACCGAAGGAGTTTCCAGATGTCTTTTCTGAGCCAAAGACATTACCACCAAGGAGGAATCATGACCATTTCATCCCTCTGAAAGCAGAAGCAAATCCAGTTAGCATCAGACCTTACAGGTACAATTTCTTTCAAAAGAATGAAATAGAAAAACAAGTGAATGAAATGCTATAGAATGGAATTATTCAGCCTAGCCATTCACCCTTTTTCTTCACCTGTTTTACTAGTAAAAAAAAGGATGGCAGTTGGAGATTTTGTATTGATTATAGAGCCCTAAACCAAATGACTGTCAAAGACAAGTTTCCAATTCCCTTGGTAGATGACTTAATGGATGAATTACATGGTTCATGCATATATTCTAAAATAGACCTTAGAGCTGGTTATCATCAAATTAGAATAGGGGATAAAGACATATACAAAACTGCCTTTAGAACACGTTTGGGACATTATGAGTTTAAGGTTATGCCCTTTGGGCTAACCAATGCACCAGCTACATTTCAGTCCCTCATGAATCATTCAGGCTCATTTGAGGAAGTTTGTTCTAGTCTTTTTTGATGACATTTTAGTCTACAGTGCATCAATGGAGGATCATGTACTTCATTTGGGGAAGGTGTTGAGTATATTGAGGAGGGAACAGCTATTTGCTAAGTTGTCCAAATGCTCCTTTGGTCAGCCTAAGGTGGAATACCTAGGGCACATTATTTCTGGAGAAGGGGTCTCTACTGATCCCTCAAAAATTGAGGATATGGCCATTTGGCCAACGCCAAAATCTGTCAAGGCTCTAAGGGGTTTCTTGGGACTGACAGGCTATTATAGAAGGTTTTTTAAGTCATATGGAGTGATTAGCAGACCATTGACCAATTTGTTAAAAAAGAATGGATTCTATTGGGATGCTAATTCTGAAACAGCCTTTCAAGCACTTAAGGAGGCAATGACTACTGCTCTTGTGTTAGCCTTGGCTGACTTTAATAAACCATTTGTGGTGGAAACTGATGCATGTTCTAGTGGGATGGGGGCAGTACTAATGCAACAAGGGAGGCCTATAGCTTTTTTTAGTAAAGCATTAGCACCTAGGCATATGGGAATGTCTATTTATGAGAAGGAGTATATGGCTATTTTGTCAGCTGTAGAAAAATGGAGACATTATTTGCAGGGAGGCCATTTTATCATAAGAACTGATCATCAGAGTCTTAAATACCTACTGGAGCAAAGGGTTACTACTGCACTTCAACAGAAAGGGTTGGCAAAATTAATGGGGTTGGATTATGAGGTACAATACAAGAAAGAAGCAGAGAATAAGGTAGCTGATGCCTTGTCCAGAAGACAAGAAGAAGATTCTACTCTTAGTGCTATCACTGCAGCAGACCCTACTTGGATGAAGGAGATTGAGCTAACTATGAACATGATCAACAAGCCTTACAGTTGATTGCTGAACTTATCACTGCACCTAATGGAAGGCCCAATTTTTCACTGTCCCAGGGCATTTTGAGGTATGAGTACAAAATCTATGTGGGCAGAAGTTCTGAATTAAGGGTGAGGATTTTTGAAGCCTTACACTTATCTCCCTTGGGGGTGTATTCTGGCCAACAAGGGACTTACAAGAGAATCAGAATGACATTCTACTGGCCTAATATGAAGTTAGAAGTGTTCAAATGGGTCTCAGAATATGATATTTGCCAAAGGGTAAAGACTGAAAATATACATCCAGCTGGCCTTCTGCAACCATTACCCCTTCCTGACCTTCCTTGGCAAGACATTGCCATGGATTTTGTGGAAGGTCTACCAACCTCAAATCACAAGAATACTGTCCTAGTTTTGGTGGATAGGTTAACAAAGTATGGTCATTTTCTAGCCCTAAGCCATCCTTACACAGCACATGATGTGGCAGACTTGTTCCTAAAGGAGGTTTATAAGCTACATGGTTTACCTAAAACCATTATCACTGACAGAGATGCTATATTTACCAGTCAGTTTTGGCAGAGCCTGTTTAAGTTATTGGGAACTAAATTACACATGTCCACTTCCTATCATCCACATACTGATGGTCCGACTGAGACTGAGAGATTGAACAAGTGTTTGGAATCTTACTTGAGAGCTATGGTGTTCACTAACCAGAAACAGTAGTTTAAGTGGCTTCCACTGGCAGAATGGTGGTATAACACCAACTATCATAGTGGCCTGAAATCAACACCTTTTCAGGCTCTATATGGGTTTTCACCTCCCCAAGTTCCCCTAGGTTCTCTTCCTTACCCAACCAATACACAGGTTAGGGCATGTATTGCTTAGAGGCAGGCTATGCTGCAGCATCTAAAAGAGAATCTCACGCAAGCACGGGCCCGGATGAAATTCTATGCAGATCGTGCAAGAACAGATAGACAATTTGAAGTGGGGGACTTTGTTTATCTTAAACTACAGCCTTACAGGCAATCATCGGTTGCTATCAGAAAAAATTTGAAACTGAGTGCTCGCTTTTATGGGCTTATAAAGTTCTACAGAGGGTAGGAGAAGTAGCTTACCGGATTGAACTTCCACCAGGCTCGCAGATCCATCCAGTGTTCCACATTTCTCAGTTGAAGAAGAGGATAGGTCCAACAATCAACCCTCAGATGCAACCTCCAACTTGTGATGTTGATGGATGAGTCCAGATCCAACCGATTGCTATTATTCAGAGGAAAATGGTGAAGGTCAATAATGGAGTTGGGGTTAAGGTTCTGGTTCAATGGGCTAATCTAAGCCCTGAGGAAGCCACATGGGAGGATTGGGGGTACGTACGAAGCCATTTTCCTGAGTTTGTGGCTCAGTATCGACCTTGAAGACAAGGTCTGTTTCATGGGAGGGGTATTGTAATATTCGAGAAGGTTGAGGTGAATGTCGAAGAAGATGAGAAATGAATTAGGAAAGTAAGGGAATTAGGGTAAATAAAGGAGGCACGTGACTGGCACATGTTAAAGGATCGGACGACCTCAATTATAAGTAATTGTTATAATCGGAGGGTCCAGATTAGCCCTTGTATAACAGAATTGGGCCTCAATCTGTTATAAGGAATTGGGCTGGGATTAGAAGTTAGTTTTTTGACCGGTAATTCCTTTTTCCCTCTCTTTCTCTCTATACTTTCTTTCTCTACTTCTTCTCTACTTTCTTCTTCTCCTGCAACCCTAATTCCTCTCTAATTCTCGATTCTCCATTACAGGTACCAATGAAGATCTTCTATGGAGTTTCATTCTGCTTGTAATGTTGATAGTTAATAATGTGTAGTTGAGTAGTAACAATTGTATTCATTTGACAATCAATAAAACTCCATTGTTGCCATTTCTACTTCTATTCCACTTTTCATTCTACTTTCCAATCGAGTACATTACAAATTCTTTGTGCTCTTATGGATGAGCGCAATCCATCAAATGGATGAACAAACTTGGGGGAAAATTGTAAAAGTTTCACCGCGTGCTTTATTTGGTCGTTGCCATTTAAGTTTTTTTAATTTTCTTATATAATTTGTATCCATTATTAGTAAATTTCAGACAAAACAGCTACTCTTTTGGATTTGTTAGATTTGTTATTGTTTTGATAAATTAATATTGGAGTTTGTTCTTTATAATATTTTTAAACTTGTGTTATAAATTCGAGCTCACTTGAAGTAGTTTTGGACATTGAATTATATGTTAAATGTCAAAATTTGAAAAATAAATTTATATTTTTTAGCAAAAAATTGAACATTAGACATAAGTGCATGAATATGACTGTAGTCCATGTAAAAAATGGTTGAAATTTAGTCATTTATGGGTAAAAATTAGATCAGAGAAATTCGGCACGCAGAGACATAAGGTCGTGGTCAGACAGGCCAAGGTCGGACCGTCATCAATAGCCAAGGTCAAACTGTCATCACTGACCAAGGTCGGACCGTCATCAATAACCAAGGTCGGACCGTCATCAGTAGCCAAGGTCGGACCGTCATCAATAGCCGAGGTCGGACAGGCCAAGGTCGGACCGTCATCAAATAACTAGTTTGCTTTGGAATACTCAAAAGGAATATTCTACCGAATATTCCCTCTAAATTGTACCTTTTTTTAGAATTTTTTATGGATATCCCCCCCTTATAAATAGGAGGGGAAGACTTCCCAAAAAGGGGGTTCTCTCTCTATGTCTCCCTCTCCCTCTTTCTAGAAAAAATGTAAACATACCTCTTCAAAGAATTGAGAGGATCAGTGATTTCATACCTTCATCGGATCCAAAAAAAGGGTCATAAGGTTCTTATATTTGTCTACCATCGATCTTTATTAAATGAAAGAAGATCAGTCTCACTGAAGATTGGGTGAATCTTTTCCTTTATTCATATTTTTGTTACTTAATACATCTTTACTTATGTCGTTAAATCTGATCATAATCCCCATCAACATTTATCTATGTTTTTCTATTCCTCTTACTCATCTCGGATCTAGAGTTAATTATCTTTAACTATGATTTATCCCTTCATCTCTTTTGATTGATTTACTCAAAAAGTGTTTAATAACTTTTGAGTCAAACAATTTGGCACCGTCTGTGGGTATTTTCTAGTTAAAATTTTAGTTTCCTCTTGATCTAAATTAAATTCTAGTTTCACTTTCTACTCGCCGTAGCGTAATCCTTTCGTTTGCTGTCTATCTTGCTTGGACACTCACAAGGTCAAAACCCCACAATTTGTAGACCAAACAGAATTTAACAATCCATACAAAGGAGCATTTTTCTCTTGGCTTTCAATATAATAAGAAAAATAAAAGACCACATTCTTAAAAGCTAGCAATCAAGGATTTGTTCATTCGCTGTCTATCTTGTTTGGATATTGGCTTATGACTTCCAGGTATTATTTTTTGTAGGAAGAAGCATCGAGGTAAATCAAAAGCGAAGGAACAAAGCTTTCTTATTATTATCTTTTAAATTGAGCCCCTACATTACCGATGAGGAGATTGGCGGAGGCGATGGTGCCGGAAAGTTTGTCGATTCAGACGTCTTCGTGAAGATAAAGGTCGGGATTGTACTTGACGAGGGCTTGCCTTCTCGCTCTAAGATTTAGGGCATTTTCTGCATATATTCCTCTTTATTCGACGGAACAACCCTCTCCTGCCAAACTGGTAGGGGCAACTAAAAGCATAACCGGAGAAGGGAACGTGATCAAACTAAGGTAACAAATGCTTTTATTTTGTTTTAACTAACTATTTCTCCAAGTGGAATAGGGACTCCCCCAGGAAATACGTCATATTCTCCAACACAAGCAAAATTAAGCAAACTGGACTCCCCCAGGAAATACGTCATATTCTCCAACACAAGCAAAATTAAGCAAACTGGGAATCCCCCGGGAAATATGTCATATTCTCCAATGCAAGCAAAATTAAGCAAATTGGGACTCCCCCAGGGAACGCATTAAGTCTAAGGCCATCGCCATCAAAGATCAACAGGTTCAACCTCGTTTGAACTGGGATTAAAGCTAAGGCCTTCGCCATCAAAGATCGACATGTTCGACCTCATTCGAACTGGGATTAAGGCTAAGGCCTTCACCATCAAAGATCGACAAGTTCAACCTCGTTCGAACTGGGACCAAGGCTAAGGCCTTCGCCATCAAAGATCGACAGGTTCGACCTCGTTCGAACTGGGATTAAGGCTAAGGCCTTCGCCATCAAAGATCGATAGGTTTGACCTCGTTCGAACTACGACTAAGGCTAAGGACTTCACCATCAAGATCGACAAGTTTGACCTCGTTCGAACTGGGACCAAGGCTAAGGCCTTCGCCATCAAAGATCGACAGGTTCGACCTCGTTCGAACTGGGACTAAGGCTATGGCCTTTGCCATCAAAGATCAACAGGTTCGAGCTCGTTCGAACTAGGACTAAGGCTAAGGCCTTCGCCATCAAAGATCGACAAGTTCGACCTCATTCGAACTGGGACAAGGCTAAGGCCTTCACCATCAAAGATCGATAGGTTCGACCTCGTTTGAACTGGGATTAAGGCTAAGGCCTTCACCATCAAAGATCGACAAGTTCGACATTGTTCGAACTGGGACCAAGGCTAAGGCCTTTGCCATCAAATATCGATAGGTTTGACCTCGTTCGAACTGGGATTAAGGCTAAGGCCTTCGCCATCAAAGATCAACAGGTTCGACCTCGTTCAAACTGGGACTAAGGCTAATGCCTTTGCCATCAAAGATCGACCTCGTTCGAACTGGGACCAAGGCTAAGGCCTTTGCCATCAAAGATCGAAAGGTTCACCTCGTTCGTACTGGGATTAAGGCTAAGGCCTTCGCCATCAAAGATCGACAGGTTTGACCTCGTTCGAACTGGGGCTAAGGCTAAGGCCTTCGCCATTAAAGATTAACAAGTTCGACCTCATTCGAACTGGTGTCGACGGCCCCTTTTTTCCTCGCGGAATCGGGTATGAGACATTTGGAAAGACAACTCTATTCCCGTTTGGGAGTTGGGTTTTGGATTTTGGAGAGTCGCCACCTAATGATTATAGTGCATTAGGACACTTTAAGAAGAATTAAAGATGAAAACCAGAGTTGGGTAAGGGCTTGAAATTATCCCGAGGGGAAGGTGTTAGGCACCCCTCAAGATCCACTAGTGTGGTTCCCGGCCATGCTACAATTGTGACTTTAAATGCAAGCAAATAGGTAAACAAGCAAGCATTGCAAATACGGAAAAACTGTTACAAAAAAAAAAAAAATTAAAGATGCTGAAATTTAGAAGATAACAATTTTGCAATTTAAGAAGAGATACGCAATGAGGGGAGAGATCAAATAATGATGCAAATAACTTAGGGAAATAAATAGAAACGGAAGTTTGAAAAAAGGTTTTGGGCAACTTTTGAAAAATCTAAAAATAACAAACTAATAAAGAGGGAGGGGATCCTAGGTTTATACATTATATGGATCATTCACACAACACCGGTACCTGATTGTACGCATAGTGTTATCGTGTAATCATCATCTCCATGTCTACCCTTCCCACCCCATTAAGGTATTAAAGCGCGGAATGGTATCGTTTACTTATTGCATGGTATTACCCGTCCCAATCCTATCAGTCATGGAGGCAAGTGGACTACTAATCCTAAAGGGAAAGGGGTTTGGGGCTTTTAGAAGTTTCAAATGATAAAATGCTAAGGCGTCAACCAAAACAAGTAATTGCAAATAGAAGGGGGAAACAGAAAAGCGATTAGAGCTCAAGTAATGCCTCCATAAATCATCAAAAATCACAGAGTTTAGCATGTCTTACACGTACTGATTTTGGTCTTAAATAAAGGCGACGAGCGGACTAGTTCAACGCATATTTTTAGGCGAAAAGTCTACATTAGGCTTACTCGAATGCAGTTGTTTAAAACTGATCTGGTTGATTTATCTAAGTGTTGGTTAAAGCTAGACGTGATATATATTGATTTTGGAAAAGGAGATGCCAACTAAAAGAGGTTACCAATTTTAACAGACATTACGAGTTTAACAGTGAATGTTACTTCTATTCAGATTCGAGATTTCCTATAGGCATGCTTCCTATACGACTAATGATTTGGAAACCTTTTTAGATGTTAACAAAAAGTCTTATGAACATGGTATCTATATGCAGCTTTTATTATCAAACCTACAAATGATTTGCCTAGTGATGTTTGTTGATGCAGAATGCATCAGTTCATAAATCGTATTTTTTATATGAATTTGCTGAACAATTAGAAGTTAACCTATAGGCAGGATATCTATGCGTGTTTGCAGAAATTATGAATGAATCATATATGCATGATTTCTAGGCGTGAGTTCTGCAGAAATAAAAATTTAAACCTATAGGCATGATTTCTAGGTGGATATGCAGAAATAAGAGTTTAAACCTATAGACATGATTTCTACCCTTGGTGGATAAAATAAATCTCGTCCCCCTTTTCACTAAGTTCCCTAGAGATTTTACAAATTATTACGATCCAAAAGAAACAACTGGAATAATAAAAATATATCAGAAATCCTCAGCTGTATCCGAGCAGCCTAATTCAGACTTAATGCCTAATAATATGAGATTGAGCCACTTTCGAGATCCAAATTTCCAAGCCTTCTCTTATCTATGGTGTCTCAGAGATCCAAGGGATTTCAGGAACACCAGGGAGTGCATACACCCAAGATATTCATAGAAATTGAGTTGTGCAGTGCGGAAGGGCCAACCCTTATGTGTCCAAGTTCAGAGGGAACTTCAGGGTCCCAAGGCAAGGCTCACACAAGAGGGGCAGAACTTAAATTCTAGGAGTTGAGTGTAGGTGCAATAAAAAAAGGTAGGAGGGCTACCCAGGCAGGTTGGTGGTCATGCCCAACCACAATAAGACTGGTACACCCCTAACCAACCTATGATCAAACATTTAAGGAGTACAGACCTATTTGGAGGTCAAGCCATGGACTGAACAGTAATCAGGAATACTGCCAGGCCAAGGCTGTTACTCAGCATACACACAATAGGGAATGGGGATGGGAAATTGACAAGCTTAAGACCCCAAAGGATCCGGTTCATAGCCATGGACAATGATTTCAGGCATTACCATGTTTTCTGAACCATAACTTAAAGCATACAAAGGGGATATGAGGGTTTGGGATTCATAAAGTATCAAATACATGATAAGCAACTGACAGGATGCATATGTAATTTAAATACTGAACTACAAAGGGAAAGGGGAAACATATTCCAGCATGCTAGAAATAAATGTCAACTAAAAGAATTGGGCAGAAGTAGGCAGAAGTAAAACACATTGTTATTGAGACATGTAAATTAACTGGGATATACCAGTAGAGAAGCAGAAAAAATGCAGAAGACAGTAGAGTAAACATAGTCCACAGCAGCACAAGTATCAGAAAGAGAGAGAGTTTTAAGTGAGAGTGATTTTGAACTCAGATTGCTTTTTTGTGTTCGTGTTTGTTCAAAGAGAAGGGAGGAGAGTATTTATAATTTTGAAAACGTGTAGAGAAATAAGGTAACAAGTACAAGTCCAACACAAATATGGTATGGTTACAAATCAGAATCAAATTAGTATAAGATTTCCCTTCAATCAGGGGATTTTTATTCAAACGGATACTAACAGGTTTTAAATAAAGAAGGGAGAATAAACCTTGTAAATAGAATGACTGTTGCCATAAAAGAAGCATTAAGGTAATATAATGGGCAATTAAGTCTAGGTACAGGGTTGTACTTATTTTTGGAAAGGGTTTAGTAAGGCCAAATAAAGAAAGAGGATCAATTAACCCTTGACATGCGAGTGAAAATCGGAATTTCATGAAAGGAAAAGTTTGAAATCAATTACGAGTCTGAAAATTAATCACATAAGGGACTCAGTATATAAATGAATGCACAAGTAATAATCATGTGAGGCCAAGTTATGGCAAGAGAAAACAGCATATAGTAATAGCATATAGCAAACATTCGAAACATGCTAGTCAGGTTTCAGTGTTTAACAATAGAGAAGAAGATCAGAAGCATGCAAAAATTTGAGTGAAAACCATACGAGTTGCACAAACAATTCCAAAGAAATCAAATAGTCCCCAAATAAACTAGGGTTTTCGAAATCAGTCGACTTTAGAAGAGATAAGCAGATAAACACACAAACAGTCTCAGAACCTCAAATAAACCCTACAAATTAGGGTTTTCACTTAAGTAGTAAATCAAACAAACACTAACATGCAGACTCAAAAACTCAAACAAATCTCGAAAATTAGAGTTTTCAATACCAACTAGTCCTAGAGATGCTAAGCAGATGAATTGAACAGACTCAGAAGCCCTAATTTTAAATCAAAGGGTTTTGAGAAAGGAAATTTTTGGAAAATGCTTTAAACGTCACATATAGCATAGATCTAGCACAGATCTAAACGAATAAACGAAAAAGAACCTTGAATAAGCTAGGGTTTCTGAGAACCCTAAAGGACGAGAAAGGCTTGGAAAATACGAGATCAGATCTGAGTCAATAAGGTCAAAACCAGGCTCAGGAGGCTAAGATATGCCGAAACACGGCCGGAGATGGCTGAAAACCTTCAATTGACGAAGGTCTGGGTGAAGATCCTCGAAGACTGGCCTCGAATCCTCAGGCATCAGGCATGTGAGAGCAGTAGATGGTGCGTATAGGTCGTCCATGGCTAGGGCCGAAGAGGGGTAGGCGGCGATTAGGGTTTTGAGAGAGTTTGAGAGAAGAGAGGAATTAGAGGCGGCGTATCTGAGAGGATGGGGTAGGCTTTGGGGTTGTTTGCAATTAAAAAAGGAAGGGAGAGATCTGGGCCGTTGATCAAAATGATCGACGGCTCAGATTTTAATGAACCGGGCGGGTTCGGGTAATTAGATTAGGGTCGGGTTGGCATGGTAGTTGGGCTGGGCAATTTGAGCCTTAATTTGGGGGTGAATTCAGGTGCAAAAATAGGCTAGAATTGAAAGGTATTGAGGCCAAATCATAAATAGCCAATTTTCCCCTTTAATTTTTATAAAATAGTAATACAATTTTAAAAAGCAAATTAAGAGTACTGGGTAAATAAATATTACATAAATATTAATTTAAAAATACTGGGACTAATTTTTATAAACATAAAATTCCATAAATTACAAGATATGCTATAATTACAACTATATGCAATTTAGCTTTAAAAATACCAAATGAACTTGTAAAAATATGCGAAAACTACCTTAATTATATTTTGGTGTAAATGTGAAAATAAAATGAATTATTCACCAAGATGATAATTTTGGGAATAATCATTGGATTTTGTTGTATAAAAATAAGTAATAAGTTGGTTTTAAGAAATCATAAAAAAAATGCCAAAATTTTTGAGTGTGCTTATATATGCACCAATATGCTATTTTGGAAATATTTGGGTATAAAAATACTTAGGAAAAAATTGGGTATCAACAGCTACCCCTCTTTACCCGGGAAGGATGAAAGAGTTGTCGGGTAAAGATATGATGGCCAATTTTGACCGGCAGCGGTGGTTTGAAAAGAGTTTGACCGAGCTCCGGTTTCTAAGCTGCCTACATATCCCTGGTTTTACAGGAATCAGGTCGTATGTAGTTCAGGAACCATTGGCGAACATGCCGATGGTGATTCAAAAGAGACGGGCACGATGTTTTGGGGGAGAGGCAAGAGGTATTTTGAAGCTGATAGGCTGCGAGAACCGGAGCGGGATCGCTCTTGCTGAGATGGTCGTTGCTAACCGGTGTACCTGCAAGTGACCAATATAGGCGTATATCGTGCATAAACTTAAATGTGATGCAAGTTCCCATTGGACCATGAATGTTGTCTTTGGACGGTTAGGATGACGTCTTCGGACCATGATGTCTTGGGCCATGAAGCGTAAAATTAAGGGATTCGCAGTCTATGAGATGACGTTCTCGGGCCATGATGATGGTGCCTCCGAACCATGATGCCATTGAATAATGATGTGCATGATATAAAGTGGGGTCCTCGGGCCATGGCATGGTGTTCTCGGGCTATGAGGATGATGCCTACGAATGATAACGCCTTTGGACAGTTTGGCGATATTTCAGCCCATGAGATGCAAGATTTGGCGGTATTTCAGCCGATGCAAAAGCGTGAATGGCGATATTCCAGCCGACGGAAATTTAAATGAGACGGGTGATGTTTCAGCCGATGCAAGAGTAAAATGGTGATATTTCAGTCGACATAAAATTTAAATGTGGTTTGGCGATATTTCAGCCGATGCAAAACGTAAGTAAAGGTGGCGATTTTTTCAGCCATGCAAGAAATGTAAATGGCAATATTTCAGCCGACAGAAAAATTTAAATAACATTTGGCGATGTTTCAGGCGATGCAAGAAATGTAAATGGCGATATTTCAGCCGACAGAAAAATTTAAATAACGTTTGGCGATGTTTCAGCCGATGCAAGAAATGTAAATGGCGATATTTCAGCGGACAGAAAAATTTAAATAACGTTTGGCGATGTTTCAGCCGATGCAAGAAATGTAAATGGCGATATTTCAGGTGACAGAAAAATTTAAATGAAACAGGCGATATTTCAGCCGATTGCAAGACGTAAGTAAAGGTGGCGATATTTCAGCCATGCAAGTAAAGGTAAAGCTTAACCTCGGAAGGGAGAAGGTAGCCTTATGCAATGCAGGAAATGCGGATGGAGACAACGCTTAGTCTTGGAAGGCAGAAAGGTAGCCTTATGCAATGCAGGAAAATGCAGATGGAGACAACGCTTAGTCTTGGAAGGCAGGAAGGTAGCCTTATGCAATGCAGGAAAATGCAGAGAGAGACAACGCTTAGTCTCGGAAGGCAGAAAGGTAGCCTTATGCAATGCAGGAAAATGCAGATGCAAGAAATGTAAATGGCGATATTTCAGCCGATAAAAAAATTTAAATAACGTTTGGCGATGTTTCAGCCGATGCAAGAAATGTAAATGGCGATAATTCAGCCGACAGAAAAATTTGAATGAAACAAGCGATATTTCAGCCGATTGCAAGACGTAAGTAAAGGTGGCGATATTTCAGCCATGCAAGTGGAGGTAAAGCTTAACCTCGGAAGGCAGAAGGTAGCCTTACGCAATGCAGGAAATGCAGATGCAAGAAATGTAAATGGCGATATTTCACCCAACAAAAAAATTTAAATAACGTTTGGCGATGTTTCAGCCGATGCAAGAAATGTAAATGGCGATATTTCAGCCATGCAAGTGGAGGTAAAGCTTAACCTCGGAAGGCAGAAGGTAGCCTTATGCAATGCAGGAAATGAGGATGGAGGCAACGGTTAGTCTCAGAAGGCAGAAAGGTAGCCTTATGCAATGCAGGAAAATGCAGATGGAGACAACGCTTAGTATTGGAAGGCAGGAAGGTAGCCTTATGCAATGCAGGAAAATGCAGAGGGAGACAACGCTTAGTCTCGGAAGGCAGAAAGGTAGCCTTATGCAATGCAGGAAAATGCAGATGGAGACAACGCTTAGTCTCAGAAGGCAGAAAGGTAGCCTTATGCAATGCAGGAAAATGCAGAGGGAGACAACGCTTAGTCTCGGAAGGCAGAAAGGTAGCCTTATGCAATGCAGGAAAATGCAGATGGAGACAACGCTTAGTCTCGGAAGGCAGAAACGTAGCCTTATGCAATGCAGAAAAATGCAGATGGAGATAACGCTTAGTCTCAGATGGCAGAAAGGTAGCCTTATGTAATGCAGGAAAATGCAGATGGAGACAACGCTTAGTCTCAGAAGGCAGAAAGGTAGCTTTATGCAATAAGATAAAGCGAATAGTAAGAACAAAAAATTCTTAGCTGATAGCTGATCGTGATATTGCGGTTGTTGGGCGATTGCGTGCAAATAGCAAATGCGCATAGGCGCAATGGCTCGATGCGGTTGCGTAACATATTTGGTAACTTTGTGACCTGGGTTCCTGCATCCAAAGAAAATTGTGAGTTTTGTAAAGGGGAAAGGTTAGTTCACTCTTCCGTGGCTTCCGACGTCGTGCATCATTGGGGTAGCGTTGCTAAACAGCAGCTGTCATAGTTATGCATGTTTTAATAAATATAACGTAAGTGGAAAATAGTTTTGTTTAAATGAACCAATGACTGCAACGTGGTTCAAAACACTGCAACCTCTCTCGCTCTCTGGAATTTTGAAGGTCCTCCTCAAAATTCTGCCCCAGTTTACTAGGCTAGCACTTCTGACGGCTGCGCTGAACGAATGCAAGATCGACTTCAGAATTTTGAGGGTCTTCCTCAAAATTCTGTACCGGTTTATTGAGATAACATCCTTGGTGATGAGCGGCTGAAGACCAACTTCGGAATTTTGAGGGTCCTCCTCAAAATTCTGCCCCAGTTCCAATAATAGTGGGGGAAATGAGATTTTTATTAAATTGTGACCGAACCCATAGGGTTGCCTACGTATCCCCTCTTAAATGGGAATCAGGTCAGGCGTAGTTCAAATTACATCATAAAGTAATCATAGGTGATTACACATAATATCGTTTCACTGCATCTGAGTTGATTGGCTTTGGCCAGACTTCTTCGTCCATTTCTGCAAGAATAAGGGCTCCTCCAGTTAGAACCCATGTGAACCATGTACGGACCTTGCCAGTTGGGAGAGAACTTCCCCTTGGCTTCATCTTGATTTGGGAATATCTTCTTCAACACCAGCTGACTCGGTGTAAACTTCCTTGGCTTAACTCTCTTGTTGAAGGCTTTGGACATTCTATTCTGATACAACTGACCGTGGAAAACTGCATTCATCCTTTTCCCATCTATAAGGGCTAACTGCTCATAGCGACCTTTTACCCATTCTGCGTCGTCCAACTCTGCTTCTTGTATGATCCTCAAGGAGGGAATTTCTACCTCGGCTGGAGTGACCGCCTATGTACCATAAACCAGCATGTAGGGAGTTGCCCCGGTTGATGTGCGAACCGTGGTGCGGTATCCCAGCAAAGCAAATGCTAACTTCTCATGCCATTGTTTGTGACTTTCGACCATCTTCCTTGGTATCTTCTTAATATTCTTGTTGGCCGCCTCTACAGCTCCATTCATCTGAGGCCTGTAGGCTGTAGAGTTCTTGTGTTTGATCCTGAACATCTCGCACATTGTTTTCATCAATTCGCTGTTGAGATTGGAACCATTATCGGTGATGATTGATTTTGGAATCTCGAATCGGCAAACAATACGATCACAGACGAAATCTGCCACAACTTTCTTAGTCACTGCCTTGTATGATGCTACTTCAACCCATTTAGTAAAGTAATCAATCGCCACCAGGATAAATCTGTGCCCGTTTGATGCGGAAGGCTCGATAGGCCCAATGACATCCATTCCCCAGGCGGCAAATGGCCACGGTGAGCTTGTTGCAATAAGCTCGTTAGGAGGCACCTTTATCATGTCTGCATGTATCTGACAGCGATGGCATTTGCGAACATATCGGATACAGTCTGTTTCCATAGTCATACAAAAATAACCTGCTCGGAGTATCTTCTTTGCTAAGACAAAACCATTCATGTGTGGCCCGCAGTCCGTGCGTGCACTTCATCTAATAGTCTGGTTGCTTCCTTTGCTTCGACACACAATAACAAACCTAAATCGGGAGTCCTCATATAGAGGATTCACCCACTGTGAAAGAAATTGTTGAATAATCTCCAAAGTGTGCGTTTCTGAGCGGCGTTGGCAAGTTCTGGATATTCTCCTGTTGTCAAGTACTACTTGATGTTGTGGAACCATGGTTTTCCATCCGTTTCTTCCTCAACGTGAGCACAATAAGCTGGTTGATCATAAATCTTTACTGGTATGGGATCAATGAAATTCATGTCTGGATGCTGGATCATGGATGACAAAGTAGCCAATACGTCAGTAAACTCGTTCTGGACCCTGGGGACATGCTGAAATTCTGTCTTTGTGAATCTTTTCCTTAACTCCTGTATGTGATGCAAGTAGGGAAGTATCTTAGAGTTTTTGGTTTCCCATTCTTTTCGAACTTGATATATTAGCAGGTCTGAGTCCCCGATCACTAGTAACTCTTGAATGTTCATGTTAACGGCCATCTTGAGTCCCAGGATGCAAGCTTCGTATTCAGCCATATTGTTTGTGCAAGGGAACCTGAGCTTGGCAGATACCAGGTAATGCTGGCCGGTTTCTGATACTAGGACTGCCCTTATGCCAACTCCTTTAAAATTGGCGGCCCCGTCGAAGAACAACCTCCAACCATCGTAGGATTCCGCAATATCTTCTCCTACAAAGGACACTTCTTCATCAGGAAAATATGTTTTCAGGGGTTCGTATTCTATGCCGATAGGGTTCTTGTCAAGGTGATCTGCGATGGCTTGACCCTTGATTGCTTTATGAGTCACGTAAATAATGTCGAACTCACTCAACAAGATTTGCCACTTGGTGAGCTTGCCAGTGGGCATGGGCTTCTGGAAAATATACTTCAGGGGGTCCATCCTGGATATGAGATAAGTGATGTTGGCACAGAAATAATGCCTCAATTTCTGAGCTACCCAAGTCAGAGCACAACAGGTGCACTCTAATAAGGAGTACCGAGCCCCGTACGGGGTAAACTTCTTACTGAGGTAGTAGATGGCCTGCTCCTTTCTTCCTATCTCATCATGTTGTCCCAGAACACAACCGAATGCTCCATCCAAAACTGCAAGATAAAGCAATAAGGGCCTTCCTGGCTCGGGCGGAACCAAGACTGGTGGCATTGACAAGTACTCCTTGATTCTGTCAAAGGCTTTCTAACAATCGTCGGTCCATCTAGTAGCAGCGTCCTTCTTTAGCATTTTAAAGATGGGTTCACAAATGATTGTGGACTGGGCTATGAACCGCCTGATATAGTTGAGTCTCCCTAGGAAACTCATCACGTCCTTCTCGTTCTTTGGCGGTGGCAATTCTTGGATAGCTTTGACCTTTGATGGGTCCAATTCTATTCCTCGATGACTCACGATGAAACCAAGTAGTTTTCCAGCAGGAACCCCGAATACACACTTGGCGGGATTCAGTTTCAGGTTATACCTTCTTAGTCTGTTGAAGAACTTTCTCAGATCTTCCATATGGTAAGTGGCTTTCTTGGATTTGATGATGACATCGTCCACATATACCTCGATCTCCTTGTGTATCATGTCGTGAAAGATAGTAGTCATGGCTCTCATGTAGGTGGCGCCAGCATTCTTCAATCCAAATGGCATCATTTTGTAGCAATACATTCCCCATGGCGTGATGAAAGCCATTTTCTCTGCATCCTCCTCATCCATCCATATCTAATGATACTCAGCGAAACAATCAACAAAAGATTGTAACTCATGCTTGGCGCAGTTGTCGATAAGAATGTGTATGTTTGGCAAGGGGAAGTCATCCCTGGGACTGGCCCAGTTGAGATCCCGGTAGTCGACACGGATTCTAACCTTCCCGTCCTTCTTTGGTACTGGCACGACGTTGGCTAACCATGTTGGATACTCGGCCACTTTGAGAACCTTAGCCTTGACTTGCTTAGTAACCTCTTCTTTGATTTTCAAACTCATGTCGGGTTTGAATTTCCTGAGCTTCTGTTTTAGTGGCGGACAAGATGGATCTGTTGGCAACTTATGAGCTACAATGGCCGTGCTGAGGCCATTCATATCATCATACGACCAGGCAAATATTTCCTCATATTTTTTCAAAAATTTCGTATATTCCTCTTTTTTTGATGGCAACAAGTGAACACTGATGCGCGTTTCTTTGACATTCTCTGCATCTCCCAAATTAATGACCTCAGTTTCTTCCAGGTTGGACTTAGGTCTGTTCTTAAAATTCTCAACCTCTCTGACGACCTCTTCAGGTATTTCATCTTCTTCTGAATCTATGTCCTTTTGTTGCGTTGTTTCGTTGCAAGTCACAGTCGTTGGTTCATCGTCAAGATAAGTAATAGTAATGTTGTATAAAATAGAGTAAATAATAAGCGAGATATATATGATAAACTGAAATGCTTTAATTAAATTCAAAATTATTTGAAACATCGGAGCTCTTTTCGAAATTAAAGACAATGCGGAAATAAAAACAACTAGTAAAGTAAACTAAAAAATGTGATGCATGCTGCTTTTGTTTAGCCTTGCTACCCCGAAGCCTTCCGGGCCCTGACGGTCCTAATTGACCAATTGCTAAGGCGGTCTCCTCTGTTCACAGCTTGTATGGAAGGGCCTTCCTTCCCCTCTTCCTCAAACCTCTTCCTCAAAAAGAACACAACAGTCCATATTATCATCCTCTAGGAACAAATTTTCCATGGCTGCCGCTGTTTCATCCTCTTCAGACCCATATATAGTATCTACTGGCTGGAAGGTTTGATCCAGGCTAGGTATCGGAAACTCCAATGGATAGTAGGGCCGCGCCATGGTGGCGACCAGTTTTGGGATTCTTTCCAAGTATAATCATACCCTAAGCCGAAGGTGTCATACCTCCTTTTTACCAAAGAATATCGGCCTTTACTACACCCCGGAAAGAGATATAGTAATAAAGGAGTTTTTTCCAATTTAAGGACAATCGAAATGGGATTCGTTTTATTTAAGATTCAGAGTCGCCACTTGGGAGATTTATGGTGTCCCAAGTCACCGGTTTGAATCCCGAATCGAGGAAGGGTTTGACTCTGTATTACAGTCGCGAACCAGAAATCCGGGTAAGGAATTCTGTTAACCCGGGAGAAGGTGTTAGGCACTCCCGAATTCCGTAGTTCTAGCATGGTCGTTCAACTGTTATATTTGGCTAAAATATTTAATTTTAATACATGCTGTCCTATAGTGCAATTTTTAGAATTACTCACCGCTTTCGAAATTTTTTTTTAAGAAAGTGAACATTGTTTAAAAATGTATTTTTGGATCACGTCACATGAAATGCACCCGGATCCTCGACACATTTTTATCCAACGTTTTGAGATTTGGATTTGGGTTGCATGAAATGCACACCCGAGTTTAGGAAGGTAATATTATTAAAATACGTGCCTAAAGTTACTACGCGTTTGCATCTTTGCGAGGGCCATGGAAATTCAATTAAATGGCACGCCTCGAATTCTAAGGATTAAAATATTAATTAAAAGAGGGCCATGCATTTTTTATTTTTGTTCGGTACGGCGCACCTCGAACTATTTCAAATGATCGTATACAATATAGCGCAATAACTAAAACAGTACATGAAACCAAACGCAATGGATTGACGTGGATAAGGGTAAATATTGAAATGCAAATCCTTTTATTTGTTTTGTCTTTAACTGACCAACAGGAAACAAGACGCAAAATTACTCAAATCTCAAATAAGGCACCGAAATTTGTTAGAGAAAATGTTACACTGTGACCATAGCATACTATCTTTCTTATAAATCAATATGTAGAGTTGCTTTCATTAAGTATTCAAATAAACACTCTACTGGACTTAATATATTTCTCTATTTGGAGTGAATATTCATTCTCTCAAAATCCAAAATGTTGGATACAGGTGAAGAACCAAACAGTCCAGAAGGTGGAGGAGTTTCATCCTCATCTTTAACTCCTCCACATGACATGATCGACCAAAATCTAGTAGAGAATGGAGACTTTGATCTATCTTGTCCCGAGTCCTTCACTCAAATTATGGAGCAACAAGAACTTATTAATAATACTAGACAATTTAACTAGGGGAAACAAAATAGGGGATTGTTAAAACTATAGATTGTCTATTCTCTGTCAAATTAACAGTAGCTAAGATCTTGCACTATATATCAAAATCCAAATGTCAAATTATCAACCTGCAGCATAATTCCCAACTCTACCAATCACAGAATTAAATTACCAAACCGACAATCATCATTAATCTACCATAAAAAAAAGTAGAGGATTAAGGAATGGAACCTCGGACAACGACCACAGACAACTATAAAGCTCGCCGGAGAGCTGGAGAAGATGATGGACTAGAGTGTGTGTGTGTGTATGTTGTGGAGTTGGAGACGATGCTAGTAGAGCTGGTCGTTTGGGACGGGGACAGCAGACTATTGGCAGCTATGGCGTCGAGCTACTGCGGCTATTACGAAGGAGCGTCCATGGCTAACGCTGATGGACGTGAGGGAGAAGCAACAACATCAATGGCTCGCTGAAGAGGGATGTCCGTGGTGGTTGACGGAGCAGCGACTATGGAGGTCTTTTAGAGGTGGTTGTGATGGTGGTTTAGGGTGGTCGACTGGAGGTGGTCGTTTGGGACGGGGCTGGTTTCCTAGCTTAACTCTCTAGGGTTTTTCTTTGTTGTTGCTTGAAGAAGAAGAAGATGAAGTAGCAGTATCTTCTTTTTTAAAAAAAAAACGTGAGTCCTTTT
Source organism: Nicotiana glauca (assembly GCA_026770625.1). Lineage (NCBI taxonomy): Eukaryota > Viridiplantae > Streptophyta > Magnoliopsida > Solanales > Solanaceae > Nicotiana > Nicotiana glauca. The sequence continues at coordinate 166,550 of MU733564.1, forward strand.
TATATTGTGTATTGTGTGTATTTATAGTGATGGGATGGGGAGTAGTTTTGGGGGGAAAATATTTTGGGGAAGGTTTTGGGGGGAAAATATTTTGGGGAAGGTTTTGGGGGAAAAATATTTTGGCTTTTCAAATGTTTGGCCAATTTGAATTTAAGACCAAGCCTTTTCACTTCCCTCTTCTTTTTGTTGTTCTTTTCTTTCTTTAATTAATTAAAAACCTAAACTAAATTCCTAAATTAATTCAAATTGTAAAATTAAGCTAATTATCTAACTATGTAAAAATGATCATTTTTTTATTTTTGATTAATAGCACAATCAGCTCAATGTAATTAATTCCTAAATGCAAATTAAACCTAAGATGGCATGAAATTAAAATGTGACACTTTTTTATGATTTTTCTATGATTTTTTTTTAAATGTTAAAAATGTTTGAAATGCAACTAAATAAATAAAAACACCTAAAAATCAATTAAAATTTATTTTGTCTTTTTTTTAGGAGTTATTTTCATATAGGGCAAAAATCACGTGCTTACAGAAGGTAGTGCCATGCTTCTTCGGTTTGATGGGCTTAGTAATCCCCTGAAGATTTTTACCGAGCCCCTTTCCAGGCTCGTACCCACACCAATTCAGGATGCTTTCAATCTTGTTGTCCTACCACTTGTCTTTGTCTACAGCGTTGACCCTTTCGATATGGTGGTATGTCTCTCCGCCTATTTTCCTTCTGCCTCCAATCATCGGGATGGTCTGACGACTATATATAGGGTTACTACCATCACCATGAATGATCACCTCTTGGTGGTTCCATTCAAACTTTACCGCCTGATGCAGGGTCGATGCTACGGCTCCAGCAGCGTGGATCCAGGGGCGTCCTAATAGCAAGTTATAGGATGTCGGGACGTCTATCACTTGGAAGTCGACGTCGAACCATGTTGGTCTCATTTGCAAGCACATGCTGATTTCTCCAATAGTAGATCTCTGGGATCCATCGAAGCTTTGACATTGATAGCCCCGTCTCTGATCTCGTGTAGGACTTTCCCCAAAGTTCTGAGAATTACAAGCGGACAGATGTTGAGGCTTGATCCCCCATCGATCAGAACCTTGGTGATGAAATAATCTTCGCACTGCACGGTGATGTGCAGTGCCTTGTTGTGGCCCAAGCCTTCTGGCGGCAATTCGTCTTCATGGAAGGTTATTTTGTGGCTATCCAATATTTGCCCCACCATGTTCACCATCTCGCCCCCGGTTATATTTCTGAGCACGTAGGCTTCGCTCAGTATCTTCATTAAGGTAATCTTGTGAGCGTCTAAACTTTGCAGAATAGCCAGGATAGATATCTGTGCCGGTGTTTTATTCAACTGTTCAGCGACCGAGTACTCCTTAGCTTGTATTTTTCTCCAAAGATCGCTGGGTCCTGTCTCAATGGGACGTCTCGGGGCTTGCTTGCTGGACTCAGCTAGGTGCTCTAGGGTGTAGACCCTCCCTGTTCTAGTCATTCCTTGTGCGGCAATTATTTTTCCTGTCTTTATCTTTCCTTTCCTCATAGCTTCGGCAGTGTAATCCCATGGTATTGCATTTGAGTGGAATGGTGTCATATCAGTCATTGCCACCGGAATAGGCACTGTTGGTGGTAACACAACAACTTCAAAGGGTGTAGGTGCCTTTGGAACTCCGAATTTAACTTCGATTGGCCTGGACGCCTTTGCAGAAGGAGGTGCTTCAAATTCAAGAGGCACAGACATACTCACTTCATCGTCCGTGGAGGGTTGATTCTGCACAACAATTGGGTTAAGGGTAACTGTCGTCTTCTTTGGTTCATCCCCTTCAGCAATCAAACCTATTGACCCTTTGGGGTCCCAATCATCCTCGATCTCGATCATATGAATGTCTCCACCTTTGTGGTCAGGCAGGGGGTTGTTACGAACATTAGGAGCGGGCTCCTTTGCTACAATGACCTTATTATCGGTCAGGGTCTGAATCTTATCTTTCAATGAACGACACTCGTCAAGGGTGCGTCCCTTCATGCCGGAGTGATATGCACATGTCTTGTTGGGGTTGACCCACTGGGAGGGATTTTCTGGAGCTTTGGCTGGAATAGGAGTGACGTAACCAGCAGCTTTGAGTCTCTCATATAGCTGGTCAATTGGTTCTGCGATGGTTGTGTATTGTCTGGGAGGTTTGCGCTCAAAATTTGGTTTGGGTCTTGGAAAATTTTGACGGGTGGGTGGTGATTGGTAGTGAGAGGGTTGAGCGTTATAAGCTTGGTAAACAGGTGCTGGTTGAGAGTATCTGGGTGAGGTGGATTGATATGTGAGAGGTGGAGAGGACTGGTAAA
>MU733564.1:170980-184243 GCA_026770625.1 Nicotiana glauca
TTCAGCATGCTCGTCAATAATTCTGTGACCCCGAACGGATCTTGGCTGACCCATGCCATTGTCTTCTAACCAACCCAAATAATGAGGCACATAACCGGCATGGTACCTGTCTGGCTCAATGGATTCTTTCTCCAAAACAATCTTATAATGCCACAAATGCTGAGCTTGGCACCGGTGAGGGATATCGTCATCCTGGAAATCAGCCCTGAGGTGACTTGTCTTATCGACCTTCGGTATGATTTGTTTTCTCCCGGCATGTCTCATGACTCGGAGAGGAACGTAAGGATAAGTTCCCCTCAAGCCAATCAGTATGAGAAATGGTGCATCTCGGGATAAAACGATGAAGTCATCCGTGGGGAACCACACAAACATCTAATGTACCTGGTCTTCTATCAAATTTTCAAATAATTCCACCCAACCTCTAGCGTCCTCTGGCTGTGCGAATATTCTAGGCATATAATTCATACGCCTTGGCTGGTGGAAGGCGATATGATCATCCCAATATCTGCGTAGAATCTTTTGTCAGTATTCTCCTTTCTAGAGATGTTCCATGAGCCAAAGCTGAAGTAATAAATTGCAACCCTCAAAATGACTACCTTGTTGTTGACACTTGTTCAAGACGCGGTATATCTCCGCGATGATCATGGTCACTATGCTGAAAGTCTGCCCACTAATCCCTTCTATCAAAGTTTTGGTTACCATGGCTAGTCTGGTATGGATCCTAGCCTTCTTCATGGGGAACACGATCATCCCCAAAAAGAAAAACAAGAAAACAAAGACCCTTCTATGAACATGCCCCAATGAGGTGATAGCAAATTTGTCTGAATAGGTGCGGTATGACTTGCTATGGCCATACCTTTCGTATAGATAGTCAAACGGGATGTAGGGGTCTTTCAAACAGGTTAAGTCTGGGTTTTTCTTCAACCCCATCATTTTAAGGAAACCCCTTCCTTTGCGATTTTCTGGCATAAGCAAACCCGGAGTCTTCCAAGGAATTCCAGCTAGACCCCCTATCTCTTCGAGTAAAGGAGTCATCTCTAGATCACCAAAGCGGAACACAGATTTGTCACTATCCCAAAACAATGTTGCAACCTCTATGATTCTATTGTTAGGTTGAACCTCTAGGAGAGAAAGAAGATTCCCAAGGTACTTGCGGACGAGTGTTTGATCACTAGAATGGAGGTCCTTCCACCAATTCAGCAGCCTTGGATGAATGTTGGTTACCATGCCAAATCTGGGGATCTCGTGCCTCATTTTCTGCAAAACAGAGTGTTAGGCCCTTAACCCCACCAGACTCGACTATTTAAATCAATAATTAGCATAGTAAAGCACTTAAGTTCTCCAAATAAATGCACAGAACGTGGAGGTGTCCGTTTGGGTTTCAAGAAAACCCGGTGGACTTTGGACAAGGCTATCTTAATAAGTCATTAAGTGGACAACATAACTGACTCGGCTAGGTTTGACCATGATGCATGTACAGTTTAACGGAGTAAGGTTTCTATCTTGAAGTGCTAGACTGGTACCCTTGAGCGGACAACTCAAGAGGGAAAGGCACGGAACCGTCGACTACACCGTTGATCGACTGATTTTACCCCAAATATGCCTTTGCCACAATTATGGGGTGATAATATCGGAAGAGCGCAACCACTTATTATAAGCGTTGCTATAGTATTTATTTGGCACGAGTGAAATATGATGTTGAAGATACAGTTTACAAGGATGAAACAAATTGACATGTATTTTCACGTTCATATAATAAAGTTTACAATAATTGCTCAGAAATTACAACAGTATTGATGGAAAAATAATAAATGAAAGTAATTAAAGAAAAAGAAACAGGTTAGTTTCAAATAAAGACATTAAACAAAAGCGATAAAAGAAAGCAATAAAGTCACGTGTAGCATACAATGGTAAAAGCCTAAAGAAATCCCCAGCAGAGTCGCCATGCTATCGACGCCCCCTTTTTTCCTCGCGGAATCGGGTATGCGACATTTGGGAAGACAACTCTATTCCCGTTTGGGAGTTGGGTTTTGGGTTTTGGAGAGTTGCCACATAATGATTATAGTGAATTAGGACACTTTAAAAAGAATTATAGATGAAAACCAGAGTTGGGTAAGGGTTTGAAATTATCCCGATGGGAAGGTGTTAGGCACCCCTCAAGATCCACTAGTGTGGTTCCCGGCCATTCTACAATTTTTACTTTAAATGCAAGCAAATAGGTAAACAAGCAAGCATTGCAAATACGGGAAAACTGTTACAAATAAAAAAAATTTAAAGATGCTGAAATTTAGAAGATAACAGTTTTGCAATTTAAGAAGAGATACGCAATAAGGGGAGAGATCAAATAATGATGCAAATAACTTAGGGAAATAAACATAAACGGAAGTTTGAAAAAAGGTTTTGGGCAACTTTTGAAAATTTTGAAAATAACAAACTAATAAAGAGGGAGGGGGTCCTAGGTTTATACATTACATGGATCATTCGCACAACACGATACCTGATTGTACGCATAGTGTTATTGTGTAATCATCATATCCATGTCTACCCTTCCCACGCCGTTAAGGTATTAAAGAGCGGAATGGTATCGTTTACTTATTGCATGCTGTTACCCGTCCCAATCCTATCAGTCCTGGAGGCAAATGGACTACTAATCCTAAAGGGAAAGGGGTTTGGGGCTTTTAGAAGTTTCAAAGGATAAAATGTTAAGGAGTCAACCAAAACAAGTAATTGCAAATAGAAGGGGGAAACAGACAAGCAATCAGAGCTCAAGTAATGCCTCCATAAATCATCAAAAATCACAGAGTTTAGCATGTCTTACACGTACTGATTTTGGTCTTAAATAAAGGCGACGAGCGGACTGGTTCAACGCATATTTTTAGGCGAAAAGTCTATATTAGGCTTACTCGAATGCAGTTGTTTAAAACTGATCTGGTTGATTTATCTAAGTGCTGGTCAAAGCTAGACGTGATATATATATTGATTTTAGAAAAGGAGATGCCAACTAAAAGAGGTTACCAATTTTAACAGACATTACGAGTTTAACAGTTAATGTTACTTCTATTCAGATTCGAGATTTCCTATAGGCATGCTTCCTATACGACTAACGATTTGGAAACCTTTTTAGATGTTAACAAAAAGTCTTATGAACATGGTATCTATATGCAACTTTTATTATCAAACCTACAAATGAATTGCTTAGTGATGTTTGTTGATGCAGAATGCAACAGTTTATAGACCGTATTTTTTATATGAATATGCTGAACAATTAGAAGTTAACCTATAGGCAGGATATCTATGCGTGTTAGCAGAAATTATGAATGAATCCTATAGGCATGATTCTAGGCGTGAGTTCCGCAGAAATAAAAATCTAAACCTATAGGCATGATTTCTAGGTGGATATGCAGAAATAAGAGTTTAAACCTATAGACATGATTTCTACCTTGGTGCATAAAATAAATCTCGTCCCCCTTTCATTAAGTTCCCCAGAGTTTTTACAAATTATTACAATCCAAAAGAAACAACTGGAATAATAAAAATACATCAGAAATCCTCAGCTGCATCCGAGCAGCCTAATTCAGACTTAATGCCTAATAATATGAGATTGAGCCATTTTCAAGATCCAAATTTCCAATCCTTCTCTTATCTAACGTGTCTCAGAGATCCAAGGGATTTCAGGAACCCCAGGCAGTGCATACACCTAAGATATTCATAGAAATTGAGTTGTGCAGTGCGGAAGGGCCAACCCTTATGTGTCCAAGTTCAGAGGGAACTCCAGGGTACCAAGGCAAGGCTCACACAAGAGGGGCAGATCTTAAATTCTAGGAGTTGAGTGTAAGTGCAATAGAAAAGGGTAGGAGGACTACCGAGGCAGGTTGGTGGTCATTCCAAGCCACAATAAGACTGGCACACCCCTAAACAACCTAGGATCAAACATTTAAGGAGTACATACCTATTTGGAGGTCAAGCCATGGCCTGAACAGTAATCAGGAATACTGCCAGGCCAAGGTTGTTACTCAGCATACACACAATAGGGAATGGGGATGGGAAATTGACAAGCTTAAGACCCCAAAGGATCCAGTTCATAGCCATGGACATTGATTTCAGGCATTGCTATTTTTTCTGAACCATAACTTAAAGCATACAAAGGGGATATGAGGGTTTGGGATTCATAAAGTATTAAATACATGATAAGCAACAAACAGGATGCATATGTAATTTAAACACTGAACTACAAAGGGAAAGGGGAAACATATTCCAACATGCTAGAAATAAATGTCAACTAAATGAATTTGGCAGAAGTAAAACACATTGTTATTGAGACATGTAAATTAACTGGACATACCAGCAGAGAAGCAGAAAAAATGCAGAAGACAGTAAAGTAAATAAAGTCCACAGCAGCACAAGTATCAGAAAGAGAGAGAGTTTTAAATGAGAGTGACTTTGAAATCAGATTGCTTTTTTGTGTTCGTGTTTGTTCAAAGAGAAGGGAGGAGAGTATTTATAGTTTTGAAAATGTGTATAGAAATAAGGTAACAAGTACAAGTCTAACACAAATATGGCATGGTTACAAATCAGAATCAAATTAGTTTAAGATTCACCTTCAATCAGAGGATTTTTATTCAAACGTATACTAACAGGTTTTAAATAAAGAAGGGAGAATAAACCTTGTAAATAGAATGATTGTTGCCATAAAAGAAGCAGTAAGATAATATAATGGGCAATTAAGTCTAAGTACAGGGTTGTACTTATTTTTGGAAAGGGTTTAGTAAGGCCAAATAAAGAAAGAGGATCAATTAACCCTTGACAGGCGAGTAAAAATCAGAATTTCCTGAAAGGAAAAGGTTTAAATCAATTACGAGTCTGAAAATCAATCACAGAAGGGACTCAGTATATAAATGAATGCACAAGTAATAATCATGTGAGGCCAAGCTATGGCAAGAGAAAACAGCATATAGTAATAGCATAGAGCAAACATTCGAAACATGCTAGTCAGGTTTCAGTTTTTAACAATAGAGAAGAAGATCAGAAACATGCAAAAAGTTGAGTGAAAACCATACGAGTTGCACAAACAATTCCAAAGAAATCAAATAGTCCCAAAATAAACTAGGGTTTTCGAAATCAGTCGAGTTTAGAAGAGATAAGCAAATAAACACACAAACAGTCTCAGAACCTCAAATAAACCCTAAAAATTAGGGTTTTCACTTAAGCAGTAAATCAAACGAACACTAACATGTAGACTCAGAAACTCAAACAAATCTCAAAAATTAGAGTTTTCAATACCAACTAGTCCTAGAGATGCTAAGCAGATGAATTGAACAGACTCAGAAGCCCTAATTTAAAATCAAAGGGTTTTGAGAAAGGAAATTTTTGGAAAATGCTTTAAACGTCACATATAGCATAGATCTAGCACAGATCTAAACGAATAAACGAAAAAGAACCTTGAATAAGCTAGGGTCTCGGAGAACCCTAAAGGACGAGAAAGGCTTGGAAAATACGAGATCAGATCTGAGTCGATAAGGTCGGAAACCAGGCTCAGGAGGCTAAGATATGCCGAAACACGGCCGGAGATGGATGAAAACCTTGAATCGACGAAGGTCTGGGTGAAGATCCTCGAAGATTGGCCTCGAATCCTCAGGCATCAGGCATGTGAGAGCAGTAGGAGGTGCGTATAGGTCGTCCATGGCTAGGTCAGCCATGGATTCTGAGGGATTTGAGGCCGAAGAGGGGTAGGCGGTGATTAGGGTTTTGAGAGCGTTTGAGAGAAGAGAGGAATTAGAGGCAGCGTATCTGAGAGAATGGGGTAGGGTTTGGGGTTGTTTGCAATTGAAAAAGGAAGGGAGAGATCTGGGCCGTTGATCAAAATGATCAGCGGCTCAGATTTTAAAGAACCGGGTGGGTTCGGGTAATTGGATCAGGGTCGGGTTAGTATCGTAGTTGGGCTGGGCAATTTGAGCCTTAATTTGGGGGTGAATTGGGGTGCAAAAATTGGCTAGAATTAAAAGGTATTGAGGCCAGATCATAAATAGCCAATTTTCCCCTTTAATTTTTATAAAATAGTAATATAATTTTAAAAAGCAAATTAAGAGTACTGGGTAAATATATATTACATAAATATTAATTTAAAAATGCTGGGACTAATTTTTATAAACATAAAATGCCATAAATTACAAGATAGGCTATAATTGCAACTATATGCAATTTAACTTTAAAAATACCAAATGAATTTGTAAAAATATGCGAAAATTACTTTAATTATATTTTGGTGTAAATGTAAAAATAAACTGAATTATTCACCAAGATGATAATTTTGGGAATAATCATTGGATTTTGTCGTATAAAAATAGATAATAAGTTGGTTTTAAGAAATCATAAAAAAAATGCCAAATTTTTTGGGTGTTCTTATATATGCACCAATATGCTATTTTGGAAATATTTGGGTATAAAAATATCTAGAGAAAAATTGGGTATCACCAGCTGCCCCTCTTTACCCGGGAAGGATGAAAGAGTTGTCGGGTAAAGATATAATGGTCAATTTTGACCGGCAGCGGTGGTTTGAAAAGAGTTTGACCGAGCTCCGGTTTCTAAGCTGCCTACATATCCCTAGTTTTACAGGAATCAGGCCGTATGTAGTTCAGGAACCATTGGCGAACATGCCGATGGTGATTCGAAAGAGACGGGTACGATGTTTTGGGGGAAGGCAAGAGGTATTTTGAAGCTGATAGGCTGCGAGAACCGGAGCGGGTTCGCTCATGCTGAGAAGGTCATTGCTAACCGGTGTACCTGCAAGTGACCAATATAGGCGTATATCGTGCATAAACTTAAACGTGATGCAAGTTCCCATTGGACCATGAATGTTGTCTTTGGACGGTTAGGATGACATCCTCGGACCATGATGTCCTGGGCCATAAAGTGCAAAATTAAGGGATTCGCAGGCTATCAGATGACGTTCTCGGGCCATGATGATGGTACCTCTGAACCATGATGCCTTTGAATAATGATGTGCAGGATATAAAGTGGGGTCCTCGGGCCATGGCATGGTGTTCTCGGGCTATGAGGATGATGCCTCCGAACGATGATACCTTTGGACAGTTTGGCGATATTTCAGCCCATAAGATGCAATATTTGGCAGTATTTCAGTCGATGCAAAAGCGTGAATGGCGATATTCCAGCCGACGGAAATTTAAATGATACAGGCGATGTTTCAGCCGATGCAAGAGTAAAATGGTGATATTTCAGCTGACAGAAAATTTAAATGCAGTTTGGCAATATTTCAGCCGATGCAAAACGTAAGTAAAGGTGGCGATTTTTTCGGCCATGCAAGAAATGTAAATGGCGATATTTCAGCCAACAGAAAAATTTAAATAATATTTGGCGATGTTTCAACCGATGCAAGAAATGTAAATGGCGATATTTCAGCCGACAGAAAAATTTAAATGAAGCAGGCGATACTTCAGCCGATGCAAAACATAAGTAAAGGTGGCGATTTTTTCAGCGATGCAAGAAATGTAAATGGCGATATTTCAGCCGACAAAAAAATTTAAATAACGTTTGGCGATGTTTCAGCCGATGCAAGAAATGTAAATGGCGATATTTCAGCCGACAAAAAAATTTGAATGAAACAAGCGATATTTCAGCCGATTGCAAGACGTAAGTAAAGGTGGCGATATTTCAGCCATGCAAGTGGAGGTAAAGCTTAACCTCGGAAGGCAGAAGGTGGCCTTATGCAATGCAAGAAATGCGGATGGAGGCAACGGTTAGTCTCGGAAGGCAGAAAGGTAGCCTTATGCAATGCAGGAAAATGCAGATGGAGACAACGCTTAGTCTCGGAAGGCAGAAAGGTAGCCTTATGCAATGCAGGAAAATGCAGATGGAGACAACGCTTAGTCTCGGAAGGCAGAAAGGTAGCCTTATGCAATAAGATAAAGTGAATAGTAAGAAAAAAAATTCTTAGCTGATAACTGATTGTGATATTGCGGCTGCTGGGCCATTGCGTGCAGATAGCAAATGCGCATAGGCGCAACGGTTCGATGCGGTTGCGTAACACGTCTGGTAACTTTATGACTTGGGTGCCTGCATCCAAAGAAAATTGTGAGTTTTGTAAAGTGGAAAGGTTAGTTCACTCTTTCATGGCTTACGACGTCGTGCATCATTGGGGTGGCGTTGCTAAATAGCAGCTGTCATAGTCATGCATGTTTTAATAAATATAACGTAAGTGGAAAATAGTTTTGTTTAAATGAACCAACGACTGCAACGTGGTTCAAAACACTGCAACCTCTCTCTCTCCGGAATTTTGAGGGCCCTCCTCAAAATTCTGCCCCAGTTTACTGGGCTGGCACTTCTGACGGCTGCGCTGAACGAATACAAGATCGACTTCGGAATTTTGAGGGTCTTCCTCAAAATTCTGCCCCAGTTTATTGAGATGACATCCTTGGTGATGAGCGGCTGAAGACCAACTTCGGAATTTTGAGGGTCCTCCTCAAAATTTTGCCCCAGTTCTAATAATACGGGNGGTCAGTTCGTTTTCCCTTGAATCCTGGCATTGCGTATCATCGGGGTAGCATTGCTAAACAGCGGCATTTTGGACAATGATTATGCATGATTTAGTAAACATATCATAAAGAAAATAGTTTTCTTTTAGCTGAACCAACGACTGTGACGCGGTTCGAGACATTGCAACCTTTCCTGCTCCGGAATTTTGAGGGTCCTTCTCAAAATTATGCCCCAATTTATTAGGTTGGCACTTCTGACGGCTGCGCTGAATGACTGAAAAATCATCTTCAGAATTTTGAGGGTCCTCCTCAAAAATTTGCCCTAGTTTACTGAGGTGACATCCTTGGCGATGAGTGGCTAAAGACGGACTTCGAAATTTTGATGGTCTTCCTCAAAATTCTTCCCTAGTTCCAATAATGAGGGGGGGGGGGGGGAATGAAATTTTTTTTAAATTGTGACCGAACATATAGGGTTGCCTACGTATCCCCTCTTAAACGGGAATCAGGTCAGGCGTAGTTCAAATTACATCATAAAGCAATCATAGGTGATCCTCAAGGAGGGCTCCTCCAGTTAGAACCCGTTGAAATATGTACGGACCTTGCCAGTTGGGAGAGAACTTCCCCTCTTCTTCAACACCAGCTGCCCCGGTGTAAACTTCCTTGGCTTAACTCGCTTATTGAAAGCTCTGGACATTCTGTTCTGATACAACTGACCGTGGCAAACTGCATTCATCCTTTTCCCATCTATAAGGGCTAACTGCTCTACGACCTTTTACCCATTCTGCGTCATCCAACTCTACTTCCTGTATGATCCTCAAGGAGGGAATTTCTACCTCGACTGGAGTGACCGCCTATGTACCATAAACCAGCATGTAGGGAGTTGCCCCGGTTGATGTGCGGACCGTGGTGCGGTATCCCAGCAAAGCAAATGCTAACTTCTCATGCCATTGTTTATGACTTTCGACCATCTTCCTTAGTATCTTCTTGATATTCTTGTTGGCCGTCTCTACAGCTCCATTCATCTGAAGCCTGTAGGTTGTAGAGTTCTTGTGTTTGATCCTGAACGTCTCGCACATTGTTTTCATCAAGTTGCTGCTAAGATTGGAACCATTATCGATGATGATTGATTCTGGAATCCCGAATCGGCAAACAATACGATCACAGACAAAATCTGCAACAACTTTCTTAGTCACTACCTTGTATGATGCTGCTTCAACCCATTTAGTAAAGTAATCAATCGCCACCGGGTTAAATTTGTGCCCGTTTGATGCGGCAGGCTCGATAGGCCCAATGACATTAATTCCCCAGGCAGAAAATGGCCACGGTGAGCTTGTTGCAGTAAGCTCGTTAGGAGGCACCTTTATCATGTCTGCATGTATCTGACAGCGATGGCATTTGCGAACATATCGGATACAGTCTGTTTGCATAGTCATCCAAAAATAACCTGCTCGGAGTATCTTCTTTGCTAAGACAAAACCATTCATGTGTGGCCCACAGGTCCTTTCGTGCACTTCGTCCAATAGTCTGGTTGCTTCCTTTGCTTTGACACACCTTAACAAACCCAAATCGGGAGTCCTTCTATACAGGATTACCCCACTGTAAAAGAAATTGTTGGATAATCTCAGAAGTGTGCGTTTCTGAGCGGCGTTGGCAAGTTCTGGATATTCTCCTATTGCCAAGTACTCCTTGATGTCGTGGAACCATGGTTTTCCGTCCGCTTCTTCCTCAATGTGAGCACAATAAGCTGGCTGATCATAAATCTTTACCGGGATGGGATCAATGAAATTTATGTCTGGATGCTGGATCATGGATGAAAAAGTAGCCAATGCATCAGCGAACTCGTTCTGGACCCTGGGGACATGCTGAAATTCTGTCTTTGTGAATCTTTTCCTTAACTCCTGTATGTGATGCAAGTAGGGAAGTATCTTAGAGTTTTTGGTTGCCCATTCTTCTCGAACTTGATGTATGAGCAGGTCTGAGTCCCCGATACCTAGTAACTCTTGAATCTTCATGTCAACGGCCATCTTGAGTCCCAGGATGCAAGCTTCGTATTCAGCCATGTTGTTTGTGCAAGGGAACCTGAGCTTAGCGGATACCGGGTAATGCTGGCCGGTTTCTGATACTAGGACTGCCCCTATGCCAACTCCTTTAAAATTGGCGTCCCCGTCGAAGAACAACCTCCAACCATCGTAGGATTCCGCAATATCTTCTTCTACAAAGGACACTTCTTCATCAGGAAAATATGTTTTTAGGGGTTCGTATTCTCCGCCGATAGGGTTCTCGGCAAGGTGATCTGCGATGGCTTGACCCTTGATTGCTTTCTGAGTCACGTAAAAAATTTCGAACTCACTCAACAAGATTTGCCACTTGGCGAGCTTGCCAGTGGGCATGGGCTTCTGGAAAATATATTTTAGCGGGTCTATCTTGGATATGAGATAAGTGGTGTTGGCACAGAAATAATGCCTCAATTTCTGAGCTACCCAAGTCAGAACACAACAGGTGCGCTCTAATAAGCTGTACCGGGCCTCGTACGGGGTAAACTTCTTACTGATGTAGTAGATGGCCTGCTCCTTTCTTCCTGTCTCATCATGTTGTCCTAGAACACAACCGAATGCTCCATCCAAAACTACAAGATAAAGCAATAAGGGCCTTCATGGCTCGGGCGGAACCAAGACTGGTGGCATTGACAAGTACTCCTTGATTCTATCAAAGGCTTTATGACAATCGTCGGTCCATCTAGTAACAGCTTCCTTCTTTAGCATTTTAAAGATGGGTTCACAAATGACTGTGGACTGGGCTATTCCTCGATGACTCACGATGAAACCAAGTAGTTTTTCGGCAGGAACCCGGAATGCACACTTGGCAGGATTCAGTTTCATGTTATACCTTCTCAGTCTGTTGAAGAACTTTCTCAGATCTTCCATATGATCAGTGGATTTCTTGGATTTGACGATGACATCGTCCACATATACCTCGATCTCCTTGTGTATTATGTCGTGAAAGATAGTAGTCATGGCTCTCATGTAGGTGGCGCCAGCATTCTTCAATCCAAATGGCATCATTTTGTAGCAATACATTCCCCACGGCGTGATGAAAGCCGTTTTCTCTGCATCCTCCTCATCCATCCATATCTGATGATACCCAGCGAAACAATCAACAAAAGACTGCAACTCATGCTTGGCGCAGTTGTCGATAAGAATGTGTATGTTTGGCAAGGGGAAGTCATCCTTGGGACTGGCCCGGTTGAGATCCCGGTAGTCGACACAGATTCTAACCTTCCCGTCCTTCTTTGGTACTGGCACGATGTTGGCTAACCATGTTGGATACTCGACCACTTTGAGAACCTTAGCCTTGACTTGCTTAGTAACCTCTTCTTTGATTTTCAAACTCATGTCGGGTTTGAATTTCCTGAGCTTCTGTTTTACTGGCGGACAAGCTGGATCTGTTGGCAACTTATGAGCTACAATGGTCGTGCTGAGGCCAGTCATATCATCATACGACCAGGCAAATATGTCCTCATATTTTTTCAAAAATTTCGTATATTCCTCTTTTTTTTATGGCGACAAGTGAACACTGATGCGAGTTTCTTTGGCATTCTCTGCATCTCCCAAATTAATGACCTCAGTTTCTTCTAGGTTGGACTTAGGTCTGTTCTCAAAATTCTCAACCTCTCTGACGACCTCTTCAAGTATCTCATCTTCTTCTGAATCTATGTCCTTTTGTTGTGTTGTTTCGTTGCAAGTCACAGTCGTTGGTTCATCGTCAAGATAAGTAATAGTAATGTTGTATAAAATAGAGTAAATAATAGAGAAAATAATAAGTGAGATATATATGATAAACTGAAATGCTTTGATTAAATTCAAAATTATTTGAAACATCGGAGCTCTTTTCGAAATTAAAGACAATGCGGAAAGAAAAATAACTAGTAAAGTAAACTAAAAAATGCGATGCATGCTGCTTTTGTTTAGCCATGCTACCCCGAAGCCTTCCGAGCCCTGACGGTCCTAATTGACCAATTGCTGAGGCGGTCTCCTTTGTTCACAGCTTATATGGAAGGGCCTTCCTCCCCCTCCTCCTCAAAAAGAACACAACATTCCATATCATCATCCTCTAGGAACAAATTCTTCATTGCTGCCACTGTTTCGTCCTCTTCGGACCCATATATAGTATCTGCTGGCTGGAAGGTTTGATCCAGGCTAGGTATCAGAAACTCCGATGGATAGTAGGGGCCGCGCCATGGTGGCGACTAGTTCTGGAATTCTTTCCAAGTATAATCATACCTTAATTTGATGGGCTTAGTAATCCCCTGAAGATTTTTATCGAGCGCCTTTCCAGGCTCGTACCCACACCAATTCAGGATGCTTTCAATCTTGTTGTCCCACCACTTGTCTTTGTCTACAGAGTTTACCCTTTCGGTATGGTGGTATGTCTCTCCGCCTATTTTCCTTCTGCCTCCAATCATCGGGATGGTCTGACGACTATATATAGGGTTACTACCATCACCATGAATGATCACCTCTTGGTGGTTCCATTCAAACTTTACCGCCTGATGCAGGGTCGATGCTACGGCTCCAGCAGTGTGGATCTAGGGGCGTCCTAACAGCAAGTTGTAGGATGTCGGGACGTCTATCACTTGGAAGTCGACGTCGAACCATGTTGGTCCCATTTGCAAGCACAGGCTGATTTATCCAATAGTAGATTTTTGGGATCCATCGAAGGCTTTGACATTGATAGCCCCGTCTCTGATCTCGTGTAGGCCTTTCCCCAAAGTTCT
>MU733564.1:192601-216972 GCA_026770625.1 Nicotiana glauca
ATTTAAGGAGTACAGACCTATTTGGAGGTCAAGCCATGGCCTGAACAGTAATCAGGAATACTGCCAGGCTAAGGCTATTACTCAGCATACACATAATAGGGAATGGGAATGGGAAATTGACAAGCTTAGGACCCCCAAAGGATCCGGTTCATAGCCATGGACAATGATTTCCGGCATTACCATGTTTTCTGAACCATAACTTAAAGCATACAAAGGGGATATAAGGGTTTGGGATTCATAAAGTATCAAATACATGATAAGCAACTGACAGGATGCATATGTAATTTAAACACTGAACTACAAAGGGAAAAGGGAAACATATTCCAGCATGCTAGAAATAAATGTCAACTAAAAGAATTGGGCAGAAGTAGGCAGAAGTAAAACACATTGTTATTGAGACATGTAAATTAACTGGACATACCAGTAGAGAAGCAGAAAAAATACAGAAGACAGTAGAGTAAACAAAGTCCACAGCAGCACAAGTATCAAAAAGAGAGAGAGTTTTAAGTGAGAGTGATTTTGAACTCAGATTGCTTTTTGTGTTCGTGTTTGTTCAAAGAGAAGGGAGGAGAGTATTTACAGTTTTGAAAACGTGTAGAGAAATAAGGTAACAAGTACAATTTTAACACAAATATGGCATGGTTACAAATCAGAATCAAATTAGTATAAGATTCCCCTTCAATCTGGGGATTTTTATTCAAACGGATACTAACAGGTTTTAAATAAAGAAGGGAGAATAAATCTTGTAAATAGAATGACTGTTGCCATAAAAGAAGCAGTAAAGTAATATAGTGGGCAATTAAGTCTAAGTATAGGGTTGTACTTATTTTTGGAAAGGGTTTAGTAAGTCCAAATAAAGAAAGAGGATCAATTAACCCTTGACAGGCAAGTAAAAATCGGAATTTCATGAAAGGAAAAGTTTGAAATCAATTACGAGTCTGAAAATCAATCACATAAGCGACCCAGTATATAAATGAATGCACAAGTAATAATCATGCGAGGCCAAGCTATGGCAAGAGAAAACAACATATAGTAATAGCATAGAGCAAACATTCGAAACATGCTAGTCAGGTTTCAGTGTTTAACAATAGAGAATAAGATCAGAAACATGCAAAAAGTTGAGTGAAAACCATACGAGTTGCACAAACAATTCCAAAGAAATCGAATAGTTCCCAAATAAACTAGGGTTTTCGAAATCAGTCGAGTTTAGAAGAGATAAGCAGATAAACACACAAACAGTCTCAGAACCTCAAATAAACCCTAAAAATTAGGGTTTTCACTTAAGCAGTAAATCAAACGAACACTAACATGTAGACTCAGAAACTCAAACAAATCTCGAAAATTAGAGTTTTCAATACCAACTAGTCCTAGAGATGCTAAGAAGATGAATTGAACAGACTCAGAAGCCCTAATTTAAAATCAAAGGGTTTTGAGAAAGGAAATTTTTGGAAAATGCTTTAAACGTCACATATAGCATAGATCTAGCACAAATCTAGACGAATAAATGAAAAAGAACCTTGAATAAGCTAGGGTTTCTGAGAACCCTAAAGGACGAGAAAGGCTTGGAAAATATGAGATCAGATCTGAGTCGATAAGGTCGGAACCAGGCTCAGGAGGCTAAGATATGCCGGAACACGGCCGGAGATGGCTGAAAACCTTGAATCGACGAAGGTCTGGGTGAAGATCCTCGAAGACTGGCCTCGAATCCTCAGGCATCAGGCATGTGAGAGCAGTAGGAGGTGCGTATAGGTCGTCCATGGCTTGGGCATCCATGGATTCTGCCGGATTTGAGGCCGAAGAGGGGAAGGCGGCGATTAGGGTTTTGAGAGCATTTGTGAGAAGAGAGGAATTAGAGGCGGCGTATCTGAGTGAATGGGGTAGGGTTTGGGATTGTTTGCAATTAAAAAAGGAAGGGAGAGATCTGGGTCGTTGATTAAAATGATCAACGGCTCAGATTTTAAAGAACCGGGCGGGTTCGGGTAATTGGATCAGGGTCGGGTTGGCATGGTAGTTGGACTGGGCAATTTGAGCCTTAATTTGGAGGTGAATTGGGGGTGCAAAAATAGGCTAGAATTGAAAGGTATTGATGCCAAATCATAAATAGCCAATTTTTTCCTTTAATTTTTATAAAATAGTAATACAATTTTAAAAAGTAAATTAAGAGTACTGGGTAAATAAATATTACATAAATATTAATTTAAAAATGCTGGGACTAATTTTTATAAACATAAAAGGCCATAAATTACAAGATAGGCTTTAATTGCAACTATATGCAATTTAGCTTTAAAAATACCAAATGAACTTGTAAAAATATGTGAAAATTATCTTAATTATATTTTGGTATAAATGTGAAAATAAAATGAATTATTCACCGAGATGATAATTTTGGGAATAATTATTGGATTTTGTTGTATAAAAATAGGTAATAAGTTGGTTTTAAGAAATCATAAAAGAAAAGCCAAAATTTTTGGGTGTGCTTATATATGCACCAATATGCTATTTTGGAAATATTTGGGTATAAAAATACTTAGAAAAAAATTGGGTATCAACAACTGGAACCAAGGCTAAGGCCTTCGCCATCAAAGATCGATAAGTTCGATCCCGTTCGAACTGGGATTAAGGCTAAGGCCTTCGCCATCAAAGATCGATAGGTTCGACCTCGTTCGAACTGGAAATAAGGCTAAGATCTTCGCCAAAAAGAAGAAGAGTTCGACATTGATCGAACAACAATGGGTTAACATTTTGATAACTCGAAATAACACCATTTAAGGCTAAGGGCCTTTGCCAGAAAGAAAAAGAGTTCGACCTTGATCGAACAACAACGGATTAACATTTTGATAAGTCAAAATAATACCCTTATGGCCAAGGGCCATTGACAAAAAGAGGAGGTCGACCCCAACGGCCAAGGGCCATCGCCAAAATGAAGAATTTGGCCTCGACCGAAATAACATTCGGCCTCAATCGAAACAACGTTCGGCTTCATCCGAATAAACCTTACGGCCAAGGGCCGTCGCTAAAAAAGAAGGGGTCAGCCTTTATGGCCAAAGGCCATCACCAAAAAGAGGAGGTCGACCCCAACGGCCAAGGTCCATCGCCAAAAAGAAGAATTCGGCCTCGACCGAAATAACATTCAGCCTCGGCCAAATCAACCTTTGGCCTCGACCGAAACAACATTCGGCCTCGTCCGAATCAACCTTACGGTCAAGGGCCGTCACTAAAAAAGAAGGGGTCGGCCCTTATGGACAAGGGCCATTGCCAAAAAGAAGAGGTCAACCCCAACGGCCAAGGGCCATCGCCAAAAAGAAGAATTCGGCCTCGACCGAAATAACATTCGGCCTCGACCGGATCAACCTTCGGCCTCGACAGAAACAATATTCGGCCTCATCCGAATCAACCTTACGGCCAAGGGCTATCGCTAAAAAAGAGGATGTCGACGCCTACGGCCAAGAGCCATCACCGAAAAAGAGGAGGTCGACCCCAACGGCCAAGGGCCATCGCCAAATGAAGAATTTGGCCTCGACCGAAATAACATTCAGCCTCGACCGAAAAAAATTCGGCCTCGTCCGAATCAATATTCGGCATCATCCGAATCGACCTTACGGCCAAGGGCTATCTCTAAAAAAGAGGGGGTCGAGGTCGACCCCAATGGCCAAGGGCCATCGCCAAAAATAAGAATTCGGCCTCGACCCGTCGACCGAAATAACATTTGACCTCGTTTGAATCAACATTCAGCATCATCCAAATCGATCTTACGGCCAAGGGACATCGCTAAAAAATAGGGGGTCGACACCTACGGCCAAAAGGCATCACCAAAAAAGAGGAGGTAGACCCCAACGGCCAATGGCTATCGCCAAAAAAGAAGAATTCGGCCTCGTCCAAATCAACCTTCAGCCTCGTCCGAATCAACATTCGGCATCGTTCGAATCGACCTTATAGCCAAGGGCCATCGCTAAAAAATAGGGGATCGACCTTTATGACCAAGGGCCATCGCCAAAAAGAGGAGGTCGACCCCAATGTCCAAGGGCCATCGCCAAAAAGAAGAATTCAGCCTCGACCGAAATAACATTCAGCCTTGACCGAAATAACATTTGGCCTTGACCGAAATAATATTCGGCCTTGTCCGAATCAACCTTCAACCTCGACCAAAACAACATTCAGATTCATCTGAATCGACCCCTACGGCCAAGAGCCATCACCAAAAAAGAGGAGGTCGACCCCAACGACCAAGGGCCATTACCAAAAAAGAAGAATTCGGCCTCCTCCGAATCAACCTTTGGCCTCGACCAAAACAACATTCGGCCTCGTCCGAATCAACATTCGGCATAGTACGAATTGACCTTAAGGCCAAGGGCCGTCGCTAAAAAATAGGGGGTCCACCCTTATAGCCAAGGGCCATCGCCAAAAAGAAGGGGTCAACCCCAATGTCCAAGGGCCATCACCAAAAAGAAGAATTCGGACTCGACCGAAATAACATTCGGCATCGACCGAAATAACATTTGGCCTCATCTGAAGCAACCCTTATTGCCAAAGGTCATTGCCAAAAAGAGGAGGTCGACCCCAATGGCCAAGGGCCATCGCTAAAAAGAAGAATTCGGCCTCGATCGAAATAATATTCGGCCTCGACCAAATCAACCTTCAGCCTCGACCGAAACAATATTCGGTCTCGTCCGAATCAACATTCGGCCTCATCCAAAACAACATTCGGCCTCGTCCGAATCAACACTCGGCCTTATCCGAATTCATATTCGGCCTACTCGCCCATCCAAATCCGAGGATGCGAATGACCTCCTCTGATGCCGCCATCCCGGCTTTGATGGCCTTCTCTACTGTCGCCTTCTCGATCGACTCGTCACTCGAGTCATTGGCCCTGATCGAACTCTACTAAAGTTCAGCCTACGGGGATACCACTGACCTAAAGATAGGCACCCTCAGCCGCGATCCACACTAGTCGACCTCCCTATTTGAATTTCTCAAAATTACGATTAATGAAGTCCGCTCACCGAATCGACCAAGAGACAACCCCAATAAGCGGAGGGACTAACTGTATGGGTCAAAATTAGATCAGAGAAATTCGGCACGCAGAGACATAAGGTCGTGGTAAATTCGGCACGCAGAGACATAAGGTCGTGATCAGACAGGCCAAGGTCGGACCGTCATCCAATAGCCAAGGTCGGACCGTCATCAATAACCAAGGTTGGACCGTCATCAAACAGGCCAAGGTCAGACCATCTTCAATAACCAAGGTCGGACCGTCATCAGTAGCCAAGGTCGGACCGTCATCAATAGCCAAGGTCGGACTGTCATCAAACAACTAATTTGCTTGGAATACTCAAAAGGAATATTCTACCGAATATTCCCTCTAAATTGTACATTTTTTTAGGATTTTCTATGGATAAACCCCCCCTCCCCCCAATAAATAGGAGGGGAGGACTTCCCAAAAAGGGGGCTCTCTCTCTCTGTCTCCCTCTCCCTCTTTCTAGAAAAAATATAAATACACCTCTCCAAAGAATTGAGAGGATCAGTGATCTCATACCTTCATCGGATCCAAAAAAAGGGTCATAAGGTTCTTGTATTTGTCTACCATCGATCTTTATTAAATAAAAGAAGATTCATCTCACTGAAAATTGGGTGAATCTTTTCCTTTATTCATTTTTTTGTTACTTAATGTATCTTTACTTATGCCGTTAAATCTTATCATGATCGCCATCAACATTTGTACTCGGTTATGTCTTTCTATTCCTCTTACTCATCTCGGATCTAGAGTTAATTATCTTAACTAGGATTTACCCCTTAATTTCTTTTGATTGATTTGCTCAAAAAGTGTTTAATAACTTTTGAGTCAAACAAGTCACATATGACAAAAGTGCTGACAAAAATAGTAAGACTGAATTCTGCCCGTACTTTAGTTATACGAAAACGGGTCAAATATATCCCTCTACTATCTGAAATTGTTTAAAACTATCCTCTGTTTGACTATTCGTCCATTCTTAGACCCACCATTATAGTATTGATCAATTATACCCCTATTTTTAACGGAGGGACATGTGGCATGCATAGAACAAAAACCCACCCCAATTATTATACCCGGTTCGCTTACAACCCTGCCCCAATTTTAACCCATTCCACCGCCTTAGACCAGCGTCTTCTCCAGCCAAAGAGCTCCTTCTCTTTCTTCAAGTTTTCTTCTCCAGCCAAATACCTCATTCTCTTTCATCAAATCTTTCCTTACTTAAGCTTCTAGACTATCTTGAGTAGTCAATGGGTGAATAGTTCAGTAACAACTAAGGTGGTTCTGGAGAGTTTATACCTTTTTTTTCGTCGGGGTAATCAAATGCAGAAGAAAGCATTAGAAAGAGCCTAATCAAATTGATGTATTACATACAGTTGCTTAGTCCTCCGTGGAACTTGAAATTCCAAGGGAGTTTTACTGCAACTTCATTAATAATTTGCTAAATTCTTTTGGAGATTACATATTCTTTTTCATTATTTATTGCTGAATATTTTTCTTTAATTTATTAATAAATTGTTAGGATATTGATTTTCAGATTCTTGCATATGTCTGGAAATTATTGGAGACATTTTGACATGATTTTTCTAATACAACATTGTATTTCTTCAACCACCACCGTACCATTATCTCACACCACCTTCGGCAATTTCACCATTTTCGGGGCCAAAGTAAGCTGAAAGGCACCTGTGAATATCCAGGAATATTTAATTGCTTTTCTTTTATAATTTACTATCATTTTAATTATTGATTTATATATGATGTTCACTGAAGAAATAATATTTTTTTGAAGGAGGTTCTGATGATGGAGTTACTGAAGAAGATGGTGATGGCTTTAGTGTTTGACGAAAAGAACTTATCGTGAAGGAGTAAAATTAGGGGTTTTCTGGTGAGAGAAAACGTTAGTGGAGACGAACGGGTCAAAATAAAGGATGGGCAACCGAGTATAATAATTAGGGGTGGGTTTTTGTTCTCCACGTGCCACGTGTCCCTTCGTTAAAAATAGGAGTAAAATTGATCAATATTATAACGGTGGGGCTAAGAATGGACGAATAGTCAAACGAAGGATAATTTTAAACAATTTCAGATAGTAAAGGGATATATTTGACCCTTTTTCGTTAGTTATATGTGCCTGAAGTTATGCAAAAATGCATAAACTTTATTTATATGTGAAGATCAGTCATGTATGTGACCTACCAGTTTACCCTAAAAATTGAATAACAATTAAATTTATAATATGGTTTTAATAATACGTGATTTCACCCAATACCAATTGTTGAATATGAATATTAGTAATAGAAATTAATAATAAGATAAAGCAAACTAGTGATTGAATGAAATTCAGCCCTCGAGCTTGAATATCCTCGAACTGGTCGGAAACAAAATAGTTAAGAAATAAGCAAGCCAATGAACAAGAATATGAGCTAAAGAAAAAGTTTTATATTGCTTTGATATCCAGAATGTCAGTTCCCTACAAATGATTGGGACTCCTCTTTATATAGTAGAGGAATCCTAATTATGGCTTAACTCTGATTATATATGAAAATCCCATGATTAGCTAACTAACTGTCCTTGATTTGATGCGTTTCGATATTTCTGCCATAATCTCCGACCAGTCATAGATATTTCGCCTTTCTATTACTATGCTACCTTCGATCTCACTTAATGTCTGTCTCATTTGGTCTCAATCACTACCGGCCTCGATCTTGACAGGTACCTCGAATTTCGAATTCGGTACCTTGTCCGCGTGCCTCGATCCGATCTATTACGAGATCGATCTTCGATCCTTGACACTGGTCTCGATAAATTAGTATAATCGGGTGAACTCGATTTTAACTGTATACACTATCAATTTCAGATAAAATTTGTAATTTCAGACAGATTTTTACAACTTCATTTTCATATATCTAAAATTATATTCTATGTTATAAATATATACTCCCTCGGTTTCAATTTATGTGAACCCATTTGACTGGGCACAGAGTTTAAGAAAAGAGAGAAGACTTTTGAACTTGTGGTGTAAAATGAGACACATATATTTCGTGTGGCTATAAATCATTGCATAAAGGTAAATTATTTTCAAATAAGGAAAGGAGTCATTCTTTTTTGCACGGACTAAAAAGTAAATAGGTTCACATAAATTTAAACGGAGGGAGTACTATATTATGGATGATCATTTAATAATTTGTTGTAAATAAGCTTTCTAAAGAAGTTTATCCATATGGAACTCATCCATAAATATGTTTATCTATTTGGTACTCTATTGAAAATAAGACTCCTGAAGAAGCTTATCATTTCGGTACTCCATTATAGATAAATATTACCCTAGACAGAAGATTATCTATATCTTGTACAATGCAACTTACAAGCAACTTACAAGCAGTTTACACAGCAACTTGCAGTAGCAGCTTACAAGCAACTTACACAGCAGTTTGCAGTAGCAGCTTGCAGTAGCAGCTTACACAATAATTTTCTTTATTCTATAAATAGAGGAGATTTCAGTTTATTAATAACATCAGTTTGAAAAGTTGAATAATATATCAACCTCTCTCTCTCTACTTCTCTTCATTTTATTTACTTTACAATCGTTATTTTATCACACGTTATCAACACGAGACTCTGCCATCTCGAGCAAATACTTTGAAAGTATCAAAGGTACGAACTTTCTTTTTGTAAATAATGTCAAATCTTTCTAAAAGTGAATTTGCAGTATTGGATATATCGGACAAAAGCTACGTGTCTTGAGTGCTTGTTGCTAAAATTCATCTTGATATGGAGGGTCCAGGAGACACCAACAAAAATAAGTTACGCGTTTTACTTGCTATGTATGCTAGTATGCTACTGCCATTAAAATAAAATAAAAAGGTACTTAGGAAACTAGTAAGTAGGGGTGTCAATAGCTCGGTTCGGCCGGTTATTTTATAAAATTTGTACCATACCAATTTTTTCGGTTATTCTATTATGTATAACCAAAATTAGACTTTTCGAAACCGTCCAGTCATGTCAGTTTCTCTTTGGTATCGGTACAGTTCGGTTAATTTTCGGTATTTTTTTAATATCATATAAAATTCACCAGTAGAAGTAGAATGCAATAACATACATTCTTTTATAGGACTTAGCAAAACTCTCTAGATATTTTTAGTGTTTAAATGGTGATGAATTTAAAAAAAAAAAGAAAAAAAAAAGAAAGATGGCTAGAGTATAGATCCATCAACTATTCTATAACAACGTAAAAGAAATCAAGTAAAGGCAAGGAAAATATAATCACACGAGTTGAAAGATATACCAAGTCGGGACTCAAGAATAAAGTCTATAGAAGATTAAAGGGAAAATGCATAAGTAACCCCCTGACCCATACCCGGATTTCCAACTACACACTTTTTTCTTTGCGGGAATCCTATTGCCCCCCTAAACTTATTTTAAATAGAATTATTTGTAGCTTTAACGCTGACAACCAGACTCTTGGCAAGTGGTGAGCTACATGCGTCCCAATATGTATTTTTAATACTTTTTTTATTCTTTCTTCTTTTTCTTATCCTTTTTTTCTTATTTATTCTTATTATTATTTTTGGTTATTTTATTCTCTTTCTTTTTGTTTTGATCACCGATGGCATAAAATGGCGGTAGTCGGAATTTCACAAATATCATTTTTTTCGGTGAGTTTTTTTCTCTGGCAATATATTTTTATCTCGATCTAAGTGTGTCTTTGTTATATATATATAAAATTTTCTTGAAAGTGTGTGGGAGGAAGAGCAAAAGAAATAAAAACGAAAACTTTTTCAGTTAAAATTTCAAGACATTATTTTTTTCCGGTGTGGGAAGGTTTTTCGATGAAGAATTTTTTTTCCCAAATCTGAGTATATTTTGTTTTGCTTATGAATAGATCTTTTTGAGAGTTTAATTTGCGTGTGAAAAGAAAACATGGAAGAAAAACGGTTAGGCAAAGTCGCCGGTGAATGAATATCTATTGGAATTAGAGAAGAAACGAAAAAAAAAAGTAAAAGAAAAAAGACAAAGGAAAAAGAGAAGGAAAAAAAGTTTAAAAAAAGGTAAAAAAGAATAAAAAATAATCTAAAAATAATTTTTTCTTGCTTCTCACTCTCCTTTTGCTTCTCACTCTCCTTTAGGAGGGTGAAATACACACACTCTGTCACGTCAGCGTTAAGGATCAAATAATTCCATTTAAAATAAGTTTAGCGGGATAATAGGATTCCCGCAAAGAAAAAGTGTGTAGTTGAGAATATGAGTATAGGTCAGGGGTATACTTATGCATTTTTCCGAAGATTAAATATTGAAAAAGATAAATCTAAATTATATGAGAGGAAACATATTCAATAAATTGTAGTTTGCTACTACTAATTGCTAGAATACTTTGTGTCTTGCTAATAAAGATACTTGAAATAACTTAGTTTAAGTAGAAGTAGCATAATAAGTTTTAGGAATTAGTATTTTGAGTTTAATTAGTTATTGGCTTGTAATAGTTTTCGTAATTCCAAGGGCCAAAGAAAATTTAATACATTATTATTTTTAAACTTACTAAATAAATATATTTTTTATATGTAAAATTTATTCGGTACAGTTCGGTATTTTTTCGGTTTATTTTTATAAAATAAAAAACCTACCCTAATTATCGGTGCGGTTATAGATTTATATAAAAATCTACAGTTTCTTAAAAAAGAAACCTAAAAATCGATTCGGTGCGGTACAGTTCGGTCGGTTTAATCGATTTTCGAGTATCCATTGACCCCCTACCAGCAAGTGAGCCACAATCATTGGACGAGCATTTTATGAATTTGTGCATTTTGCCCGGAATAAATTATTAGTATGTTAATTGATTATTCAGGCCCATCTTCTTTTCCGACAACTTGAATTGGCCCATCCAGCCCAACCAAGAGAGCTATGTACTCAATAAATAGCGAGAAGGGTTTTAGAGCTAGGAATTAGGGTTCGTGCTCTCCATAGGAATACTAGAGTTGCAGCGTCCACAGGAAGATGCGTTCTTGAGTTATTTCTTTGCCTCTCTTTATCTGAATCAGATTGTTTGTAATACTTTGTTATGGAGAAAACTGCACCTGGAAATGGGATCTGTGGCAGCAGAAGCATATGCCCAGACGCCTAATATATTAAAAGTGCATATATTGAATTATAGGGCTCCGCTTTGCAGCTAGGAATAATTTCATGTCTATGCTGCCTGTATTGCCCTTACATTTCTAATGTCTATCTGCGAATTACCATAAGCTTTCTAAGTCCATTTCTGCTTTTGATTTTCTCTGTTCTATGCCTATTTTGCTTCCCTTCGTCCTAAAATAATGATAAAATTATTGACTAATACGGACATATTTGAGCCAGTAATATATTCAGTAGAAAAATAGAATGACACTTAATGTGACTTAGAGGGAAACTCTTTTGCTGTCAAACTTAAGAGTCATTCCTTATTTTATTTACTTTTTAGACTCTTAAAATAACACTGATTTGATTCAAATTCTTCTAGTTCTAATGGTCTTAATATTGTTGAGCAAAATACAACACAAATAAGTAGTAGGAGTTGTACTTTTTACAAAAGAGTTGATTGGTTGGCTTGTTGCTCTGCGTCCTAAACACGTTAATTTCACCCATCTTTTCCCCACCTCTCAAAATTATACTCTTTCTGGATTCTAGTTAAATTTTTGGTTGTTTTGACAGAATTTAATTTTTAACATTAATTAATAATGAAGTTGACTATATTAACTTAATTTGTTTATTAAAAATATAACAATTACTCCAAATGCCACTTTGAAAAATATAAGTTAACTCCTTGATATCTGAAAAAATTAAATATTATGGACTATAAAAAATTGTTTACCCTATGTGTAGACTTTCAAAATTGTTTGGCTTGGCAAAGTTGTTGTATGGACATGACTTGGTTGGGATTTGAAAGAAGTAATATTTGAAGTTGAAGTTGTAAAAAGATATTTGGGAGGTGTATATGGTCATGAAAACAAATACTTCTCTCACGTTTGAAGTTGAAATAATATGCCAATTTTAATAAACGAACACTTATTTGAAATAATCTTCAAATATTATTTCAAATATTTGAGACAATATTTATGGAAGTCACATTCGTTTTAATGGTTAAATGGTTTGGCAAAGTTTATTCGTTAATTACAGTTTCCAAAAAAAAATAAAAAATTATCCATTTGTTGAATGATAGGATAGGCATATGGGATGGACTTGTAAAACCCGAAGGAATCATTTAAAATTGGCAAAATACCTTACAATCCTCCTAACGGATTATTAGTAACAACCTTAAATTATTTGTTGATGTGGCAAAAAATATGTGAGTGTACTCCACTTTTGTATATGTGATTTTTTAAAAAAAATAAAATATAATATTTTTTTTTGAAGAATATTACTTTTTTAGATAAAATTTTTTCGAATACAATTTATAATAAAACTTTGATATAACTATACTATTCAGGCTATATTTTTTTATTTGGCTAAAAATAATAAAGAATTAGTTAATCTTTTTCTGAATTTGACCTAAAAATAAAGATTTATACAATTGAAATAAATAGTCAAGACATCTAAAAAGTTATAAAAAATACATAATTTGAAATTAATTATTTTGGTTATAGTTTTTATATAGCTTTAAATTACGGTGCTCTGAAAATATATTTTTGTATAAATTTTACCTGAAAAAGTAAAAATACACAATTGAAATAAATAGTCATAGCTTTAAGTAGTGTTCCTTGTGTGTATTAACTAGATGATGTACATGTGCAATGCACGGGCCCAATTATTATTATTTTTTTCTTTTTCTTCTTCTTTTCACCCTTTTAATATTTCTTGGTCTATTGTTAATTACGCACTTAAAGTCTTTAGGGAAAGAAGAAAGAAAATAGACTTTTGCGTAATAACGTACAGAACCACGATTACATGTATTGTTATTTATCTTTTGCATTAGCATTTTAATTTTTCTGAAATCATATTACTATACCAATTACTTTGAAACACTTGTCGAGTTTAATGCTTTATTATACAGTGATTAGATAATAATTCAAGTAGAATTTAAATTATTTCTACATAGGGCCTTTTTATTTTAAAATTTTTTGCATCACTAAACCTTAAATTAATTATTATTAAATGGTAATTAGAAACTCAGTTGAAAAATAAGTCGTAATGTATTTTTCTTATTTTTTAAATTGAATGGCATATAGTTATATTCTTTTAGTATTTTTAGTGTGTTGATGTATTATTTTTTCCTTTTTGTACTAATCAAAATTTAAATAATAAAAAATATTAATATTATTCCCAAATAGTTGATGAAAAGGTATCTTTTGGTTCTTTGAAATAATAATCGTGATTTATAATTATTAAGAATTTAACAAGAAAAATTATATTTTGTTCTAGTTGAATGACATAATATTATAAATAAATTAATATCTCGATCACTCTAAACACTAATCAAATTGACCGTAAATTGAAATAATGCAGTTTTTTCTAGTTTTATTTGATATGATTGAGATACTATTGAGGGTATAATGCAATTTTTATCACAATAGTAGTATTTGTTGAGACTATTTTAAAAGTAATTAATTGTATATTTATGTATTTTAAAATTTATATAATGTTGAATTCTTATTGAATAGAGTATGTACTCAACTAACTTCAATCATAGAGGGAGAAGTATAATCTTGTATGACGATACTTCTCATACTTCCTAATATATAATGATTTTTAAAAGAAAACAATTTTATAAATTAATTATCTTAATTTTTACTTCAGATATTCTCAACTCATATTTTAGAGGGGGGATAATTATTATACAATTTGAATAATTTTTGTATATTCTATAATAAAAAAAAGGGACTTAAAATTATATTTTATTCTTAAATAAAGTTTTTTTCGAATTTTAAGAAATATTCCAACTGAAATTGCAATTTAATGAGAACTTTGTATAAAATGATATCAATTGATAATGATATAATAACATTTGAATGTAAATCTACATACTTTATCACTAATTCTTTTTTAATGAGATCTTCTTTACCAGGAATAGTTAATAAATAAAATAATATTTCTTAAGGAGATAATAGAATTGTCATATATAAAGTATTTGACCTTAGTATATATTTTTAATCAGATGAACATTTGAATTATAAAATTATCAAAAAAATAAATTTTTTAGTTAAAAGTACTTATTGAAAAAAATAATAATAACAATCAAGTAATGCATTTAACGCAGATAGCGAAGGTTGAATTGAAAGTAGGGTCTACCTAAAGAATTTAATAGCTTACGGGCACATTGGTTTTGGTTTTTCCTGTTATTAAGAACCCACAACCAAACTTTTTAAGCCTAGTATACAAACAAACAATGCACTAATATATTTAAAATGACCATTATGCTCTTGGTCAACCTCCTCTTCTCTCTTCTATATAATAAAAAAAAATGAAGTCCATTAATTTAGATAATTTATTTATGCTATTATGAAAGCATGAAGGTTCATATTGATCGACTTTTTTAATCAAAATATATTCTATATTAGATAAAATAATATTTAATTATTTTCCTAGTAATTTTTAGGATTTTAATATCAATAAAAACTTTGATTATTTACTTTTTTTTTATTTGAACTATAGGTGAGGATTGTAAAAGATAACAGTGATGTTGCTTCCGATAAGAGTGCAAAAATAATTTCACCTGCCCTATCCTTCCATCACTATCTGATTCGACCGATTTTATGTCTAAATAAAATATCAGAAAATTATTTTAAATTATTTTTATTTAATAACCTTGTACCAAAATGACTCTACTTATTATCTAATCCTAACCTAATCAATACAACTAGTAAATGCAGCTAATGCTTGATAACTACAATTACATAAATATCTTCTTCGGAACACTAGTATTTTGTGCCTTTTGGTTAAAATGAAAAATATAAAAAAGAAAGAAACAAAAAAAAATCTCTAGTAAAAAAAAAATGATAAAAGATAAAGAGAAACTTGAACCCAAGTTTTCATATTTTTTTCCAAAATGTGTACTTTTTAGCTAATTTTTTTATTAGTGTGTAGTTTTTGGGTGTGTCAAAAATATACAAATGTATTTATTAAATGTGATTTAAGCACTGATAGACAGGTATAATCAGTAATGGACAGTATTTTTTTTGGTAATTAATTTCATTTCATTTCAAATATTCAGAATACACGACCATAATTGTTTACATCTCCCAGCTCTATCTTCTACCTTCTTTACTCTACATTATCATCCTACCTATTACACACAATTATAAGTAGGATAGTAATTCATCTCACTAGTCTAGCTTGTAGTCGTTGTACACATCTTCCTCGTCCATGTACTGCTTGGACTATATCTCAAACAAGCTCCTGAATGGACTGCTTCACTCCTCTAAAAATTCTGTTATTTCTTTCCTGCCAGACATGATATACTGCTCCTGCAAGTATTAGTGTCACGATTCAATTTTCAAACCCGGTCGTAATGGCGCCTCTCGTGAAGACGAGGCCAGCCAACTAACCCCAATTTGTCTCTTTGACAATTATTAAACATACATGAATGGATAAATGCAACTTAACGATAATAATATCCGATATTTACAACCCAACACAACCCGACCGGGATGTCACAAGTTACGAGCATCTAAAGAAGACTGAACACCACTACAGGGCCAATAATATATATAAAATAAAATCTGGAGTTCAAAAGATGAAGTCCTGTGCCGCGAACGCTGGCGGACACCTTGTCCACTACAGTAGCAATACCTTCAATCAGCTATTAACCCGCTTTCGGGTGAACAATACCTGCAACTGCATGCGAGGTGCAGGGAGTAAAGTGAGTACTCCAACTCAGTGAGTAATAAAAATAAACAATAACTGAGCAGCAAGAAATCACCTAAAGCAACCAACATGCTGTATAGAAGCCGGGTACAATTTCTGAGAAAACAGTAAAATCTATGAAATCTTTAGAGATACCTTGGCTCAATTCAATTCTCTTTTGAAAATGGTCTTTTCAATAATTACAAAAAATGATTTCAAAACAGTTAGTGCTGATAAGCACAGAAAATCCGCCCCTCGGGCACAAGTACCACATTATAACAGGTAAAAGACAAGTAAATATGCAAGATGAGCACATAAAAGTTCGCCCCTCGGGCTCAGTATCAGTCACACAATACAACATTAGCCCCTCGGGCTCACTCCTAACTCACATCAGCCCTTCGGGCTCACTCCCAACTCACAAAAACACAACATCAACCCCTCGGGCTTACTCCCAACTCACCTGGGTACCCTGCGCTTACTGTGGGTGTGCAGACTCCGGAGGGGCCCCTTACAACCTAAGCGCTATATAATCATAAGGCCTTAAAGCCTGTCACATCAACATAAGGCCTTAAAGCCTTCTCACGTCACACTCGAGGCCTGAAAGCCTCCTCATATAACACTCGAGTCCTGGAAGCCTCCTCATATCACTCAACATATGTATCAGAGCCAATGGCCCTCGGCCTCAATCAGTCCAGAAATAATCATAAGCCCCTTGGGCATCAGTAAAACAATGGAGCCCAGCTCAAACAACATTAGAAATATTATTTAAATCTCAAGTTGAGTATAAATATAGCTGAGTTCATGAAACAGTGTAATTCAATTGGACTGAATTCAAATAATATTTTAAATAGTGAGGAAAGAGTGATAAAAATATCCAATAAGGATTCAAGTAATCGGCATTAAGCCTAAATATGGCAATCAACCCAAATCATGATAATATCAAATAAGTTTCAGTTAAATATGCGGAAAAATCAACAACCGGGACGGACCAAGTCACAATCTCCAACGGTGCTCTACCACACGCTCTCTATCCGGCGTGCAAGTCACCTCAATATAGCACTACGGTGTGCAAATCCGGGGTTTCAAACCCTCAGGATATCATTTACAAATATTACTCACCTCGAGCCGGCCAAAATCCTAGCTCGTTATGCCCCTGCCTCGCAAATCGACCTCCTCGCGCGTCGAATCTGTTCAAAACCACAACGAATACATTACAATAGGCTAATGGGACATAACCCAATCGAAAAGACTCGAAAAACATCAAAATTCACGAAAATTGCAAAAACTGAGCCCCGGGCCCACGTCTCAAAAAATTATAAAATTAACATCACCGGCTTCCTTATCTCGCCACGAGTCTAACCATGTAAAAATCATTCAATTCCCATATCATTTCGTCCCTCAAATCCTTGATTCTATCCAAGAGGGTTTTGTACACTTTTTCAATAAAATTCTCAGATTAAACGCCAAAACTCGTAATAGATTCAAGTTATACAACCAAAATTTAGTTAAGAACACTTACCCCGTTGTTCTTTATGAAAATCGAACCAAAAATCGCCTTAACCGAGCTCCAAATCGTCAAAAATAGGAAATGGGAACGAAGTCCCATTTTCAGAACTTAACCTTTCTGCCGAGGCCATTTTTGCTTCCACGATAAAAACGTCGCTTATGCGGATTTCTTTCGCTTATGCGCATTTGACCGCTTCTGCGACCAAAATTTCGCTTCTGCGATAGCGCAGGAGCGGTTCCCAAATCCGCTTATGCGGAACCAACGCACAAGCCACAATACTGCTTCTGCGGTCCATTTTTCGCACAAGCGAGACCGCTTCTGCTGTACGAACCTCCGCTTCTGCGGAACTTTCGCACCTGCGACTTCTCCTTCACTTTTGCGAAACCGCATACGCGGTCCAATTTTCGCAGAAGCGAAAATACCAGATACCAGTAGCTCAAAATTTCCAAAAATGACCCGTTGGGCATCCGAAACACACCCGAGGCCCCCGGGACCTCAACCAAAAATGCCAACACCTCCTAAAATATCATACAAACTTGTTCCAATCGTAAAAACACATCCAACAACACTAAAACCGTCAAATTTCCTCAAATCAAAGCCTAAGTTCAACCAAAACTTCCGAAACTCGCATTCGATCAAAAACCCGACCAAACGACGTCCGAATGACCTGAAATTTTGCACACATATCCAAAATCACCTAACGAAGCTCAGAGACTCTCAGAATTCCATTATGACCCTCAGATCAAAATCTCACCTATCAACCGGAATTCGCCAAAATTCAAACTTCGCCAATTCAAGCCTAACTCTACACGGACCTCCAAATTTAATTCCGATCGCGCTCTTAAGTCACAAATCATCCCCTGAATCTAACCAAATTACCGGAATTCACATCCGATCCCTCTAACTAAATAATCAACTTTCGGTTGACTTTTCCAAAACATACTTCTCTTTAAGAGGTTAAGTGTCTCATTTCCATCTAAAACCAATCCAATTCTACCCGATCCCCTCAAATACTGCTTTGAAACATAGAGAAGCATATTGTGGGGGTAAATGGGGCGGTAACTCATAAGAAGACGGGTCGGGTCGTCACAATTAGTCGATATAGTTATGTTTTAATGCTCCTTCCTTTGCAGCATTTGACTGTCCAGTTGAGTTCATCACTCCATCGCGTTGCCTTTCTGCAAATCCCCTGCCATTGCAACAACACTGCCCATAATTGTGAAGTGTAGGAACATGAAAAGAAGAGGTGATCGATCGACTTCTCTTCTTTGTTGCATAGTTCACATGTGACCTCCTCCACGTATCCCAATCCTCCCAGTCCATCTTTAGTCAGTAATTTTATTTGAGCAGCTAAAAAGACAATAAATTTCCACTTTGGAACTCCCAGATTACTTTGCATAAGTTTCCTCCACGTTACTCGTTCAAATTTTCCTCGCAGTTTTGTGTAGAAATTCTTCACTGAAAAACTTTCCATCCTTTTCACTTCAACTTTATTGTATCAAGCTTCCTCAAAGTATTGTCTATCTTTGAAAATCTTCTGAATTATCCACGAAGCTTGTTTTGCCTCAATACTCCATCCTGTAATCTGCTTCTTGTAGTACATATGCACCCACCGTACCCATAGCCTATCTTTCTTCTTGCTTAAGTTCCACGTCAACTTGCAAATGGCAGCTTTATTCCAGAATTAGACATTCAATAGGTTTAATCCACCAGCTGCCTTAGGCTTGCACAAAGTTTCCCAGGCCACTAGTGCTTTCCTAGACTCTTCAATCCCCCCAGTTCATAGGAAAGTTCTGCAACTTTCTCAATCATGTGGATCAGTTTCTTTGGGAGGATAAATATCTGTGACCAATATATCTGTATAGAGAACAAGACACTTTTGATTAACTGAATTTTGCCTGCGTAGGACAGAAATTTTGTTGTCCAATATTGTATCATTCCTAGCATTTTCTCTATTAAGGGCTGGCACTATATTAAGGATAGCCTCTTAGTACTAAGAGGCACTCCTAGATACCTCACTAGTAGCTCTCCCTTCACAAACCCCAGGCCTTCTAGTATCTGCTGCTGCTGCTCTTCTCTTACTCCTCCAAAATTATAGAGCTTTTCTCTCTGTTAGCTATTAAACCTGATGCTTTTGAAAACTGTTGAAAGCATTGAAATACCAGTTGTACTGACATAATATCACCCTACTAAACAGCAATATATCATCTGCAAAACTCAATTGAATAATATTCATTTTGCTGCATTTTTGGATGATAGTTGAAATCTGGGTTCTTTCTGAGAGTCTTTTGTATTCTTGTTAGGTATTCTATAACTAGCACAAAAAGATAAGGTGACAAGGGGTCCCCTTGCCCTAGTCCCTTCTTAGCTTTAAAAGGTTATGCAGGTTCACCATTAATCAAGATAGAGTAGGATACTGTGGTAGTACATTGCATGATCAACTATATGAACTTCTCAGACAGTTGCAAGTATGCTAGGACTTGTTATAAGTAGCTCCATTCTACAGAATCATAAGCTTTCTTCATGTCTATCTTTATCATACATCTAGGAGATACCCCTTTTCTATTATATCCTTTAACTAGCTCATGACTTAGGATTATGTTATCATTAATCAATCTGCCAGGAACAAAAGCAGCCTGGCTTTTATCCACTAGATCATCCATGACACCCTTTAATTTGTTAGTCAAGACCTTTGATATAATTTTGTACAGAATTGTGCAACAGGAAATAGGCCTGTATTCAGAGATTCTGGCAGCAGGACTTTTCACCTTTGGTATGAGTGTAACTGTTGTAACATTAATTGGCTTGCACATTTTGGATTTTGCAAAGAACTCTAACACTGCATTTGTGACCTCTTCACCTATCACTGGCCAAGCTTTTTTAAAGAACACTGCATTAAAGCCATCACAACTTGGAGCTTTTGCATCACTTATACCTTTCAAAGCTTGATATATTTCATCCTTAGTTACCTCTGCTACTAATTGCATCTGCTGTAGTCTGTTCACCTTTGGACCATCTTTCATTACTACTGGATTAACTACTGGTAGTTCATTTGCTGAAGTCCCCAATAGTTGCTTACAGAAACCTATCACCTCTTCCTCTATATCCTTTTTTGTGTGAACTGAGCTGCCATCACTTTTTATCAACCTTCTGATTTAGTTTTGACTGCACCTACTCTTCATATTTGCAAAAAAATAATATGTGTTTGCATCCCCTAATTGTAACCACTTTATTCTGGACTTCTGCTTCATAATACTTTCCTCTATTCGTGACCATTTTTCAAGTTGAAGTTTTGCTGCTTTCTCCTCTTCTATTAGTTATCTATTTTGCCCTGGGTCCCTCATATGTTTCTGCACTTCTATTAATTTAGGCCTGTATTCCTTAACCTTAACCCCTACATCATTATATTCAGCCTTGTTCAATTCCTTCATTGCTTGTTTTACTTTCTTCATTTTTTGCCATATATTCCACATTTTCTGCATACCATAAGATTGCCTCCATGCTTCATCAACAATCTTCAGAAAGTTGTCATGCTTAGCTAAGTGATTTAAGAATTTAAACGACTTGAAATTCTTTTCTTCATTTACATCTAGACCAATACTCAAAGGAGAATGGTCTGAACAATGAGCATCCATAACCCACACTTCATTCTGTGGCATTAAAAGTAACCAGTCTGTATTAACAATTGCCCTATCTATCTTACTATATGTACTCCCATTGGTCCATGTATACCTTCTTCCATTCGATTTTAGCTCAGCTAGTCCATTGCTTGTCATGAACTCATTGAAATCTCTAACCTCAACTTCTTGTACAGGATTTCCCACAGGTCTATCTTCTCCCTCCCTTACAGCATTATAGTCACCCATAGCTAACCAAGCCCCTTTGTACTAAATGGATCCTTACCAATTCAGACCACAAACATTTCCTGTGTTCTATGCTGTGTAGTTCATATACTGCAGTAAAGTTAAACTGCATATCTAACCTCTTCACATATACACTAGTATGAATTAGTTGATCAGTTTTACACATCTCTTTGCATTCTATTTCACTAGGATCCCACAATATCCAAATTCTCTCTTTGCTACTCTGCTCATAGTTGTCCATATACTTCCATCATGGAGCTATTCTCCTAGTAACTTAATCTGCATTTTGTTTTTTGATTTTGTGCTCCAATATTGCTATTATATACACTTTATTACTTGTAAGAAACCACTTTACCTCCTTCTGCCTAGCAGCTTTATTCGAACCTCTTATGTTCCAAGTGATGAGCTTCATATTGGGATAAATAGGCTCTAAGTAACCCCCCCCCCCCTTGCCCTCCTCTTTTTTGTCTACTTGATCCTTCTCTTTCGTTGTATGGCACCATGGACTCTGCAAGCAAATTGAAGCCATTTAATAGATTCACTACATCTGCCTGTTGTCTGTCCCTACTCCTTGCTGTTGATCTTCCTATAACTATTTGCCATTTTTGTTCCTTATTCCCTTTATTGTTCTCAAGCTGATTATTTATTGTCTCTTTGCTTGTTCCCTCCCCTTGTGCTAACATCTTCTTCTCTGCCTCTTTTACTTTTGATATCCCTTTTGGTTGCCATTCCTGTTTCTGCTTCATATTCTTGTTCCTCATGTTAGGCTGGTCCATCATTCTACATTGATGTCCCACCTGCATACATTTTGTGCATAATTCCGGCACCCAATCATAATCAATTTCCTGCATAAACTCTCTGATATTAGGGTCAGTTACTTTAATTGATTTTGGTAGCTCTCTTGTCACATCCATCTCCACTAACACTCTTGCATATGAGATCCTATCAACCTGTGTAGTATATGCATCTGCATATAAAGGTACTCCCAATTCACTACTGATCTTGCTCAGTGATCTATTACCCCAACAATTCAAAAGTAAATTTGAATATTTCACCCACACTGGTATGGTCTGCAGTACTTCTTTGTTTAAATCAAACTCAGCCGACCACACTTTAACTATAACTGGTTTATTATTCATCATGTGAGGTCCAGAGTACAACACCTCATCCCGATCTTCAATCGAATTGAACTTCACCAAAAAATACCCATCGTTATGGAAGTAAACTCTAGGTTTCGCTACAAAATTCCACATTGAAGCTATATACCTCTCCATTGCACCAATTGTTGGACTATCCCCCACAATATACAAAATTAAAGCTAATTTCCATTTTTGAGTTTCCTCATCTATCTCTTCTTTGCATAATTCAACTGTTATTTCTCCATTTTTGATAATAGGTGGAATATAGCTCAGATCCATACCTTTAGCTGTATAAGTTGAACCTACAAATAGATTCGCCTATTGTTTTTGTCCTTTTCCAACTTCTTCACCTGATTTTGAAGCTAATTCCCCTACATCGCCTTGCATCTCTGTTTCCTTTGTAATTTCTCGAGTATTCTGCTCATTTGTCCCCTTTCCACTTGAATTAGTAACTGCATGTGCTATGACTGCTTCCGTATGAATTATACTAGCTTGTTCAGTTCTTATCACTGGAGTTTGTCCCCTATCCTTTATGTTCATCAATGCGGCCACTGTTCCATCAGAGTTTTGCCCTGATCGCTTATCAAACATTACCAGACTTTTGAACTGGAGTCTTCGATGTTGAAGCTTCCATTAGCGTATGCGTAGCGATGAGTTTCTTCGGCCTTCCCCTTCCCATGGCTATTTGGCGTACGTTAGTTCATGCACTCAAACGTGCGCCGAGAGAAAGAGAGAAGAAAGTTTTTTGTAATATATCTTAATTTTATTTAATGGACAATGTTAAATTGTTAAAAGATCCAGCTAACATTTACTATATGGATTTTAATTATATATAAAAACAATTTTTGTATTTCACTTGTTATATCACATAATTTGTTTTATTTTTCATATGAGAGAATTTTTTTTAATGAATATACAATGCGATGTGTAAGTCGCATTTAGCTTAAGCAGTTTTTGGGTGAAATCTCCCCATCTTCTCACCGACCAGCTTCTATCTTTCCCGATCAATAACATTAACCACTCCCCTTCGACGGAGTTCGCCATTACCGGCGGCTTCGCATTTCTCTCTCTTAATCCGAGATTATCTGTAAATTGAACCTCCTCATCCCAGTCTTTGCTGTATTGTCTTTGTTCGAGAAAAAAATCTATCAGATATGGCGCTGGCTTCTGTCAATTTCAAGTTCTCTTGAACTTACTTATCCTCATTTCAAGCCTCTATATTTGCATGTTTTGTTAATTTTCAGGTTTCATTAGGACAGAAATACTTTAGCAAAACGTAATGCAGTAGTATTTTTTTAGTACTACTGCTAGACATATTATAATCCAAGTGTTTAATTTTTTTTTTTTCCCACTCTCTTTTTTTACAGGTTTACACCACTGGAGCTTCAAGCTATTCCAGAAAAAGCATTTTAAAACATTTCTCAAATGTAAAAGTCGCATTTCTGGAATGAGTTTTAGCACCCTCACAGAAACTACCTACTACTGGAAATTTCAAGCCAATTACACATTTTGGTCAAAATTTCCAAAAGTTCTGTTGACCATCAACATATTATAGTCTATTTCATTCAACGGCCAAGATGTTTTTGGCTACTTATTGGAGTCAGCCTTCATCTTCTAAAACAGAAGTTTGCCTCTGTGCATTACTCCAGCAAAGGTAAGTCTGTTCTGTTTGCTTCCTTCAGTTCAAATAATGATACTAGCTAGCTTCATCCTTAAAGGATTATTAACGTTGTTCAGATTCTTAGTTTTCTATTTGCTTCTTTTGTAGCACTGCTTCCTTAGTAATATAGGACTGATTTAGAGCTGAATGTATAGAGGATTCATATTGCCTATCCCAGCTAATTTGGGATTGAAGCGTAGTTGATGGATTGACATCTGTTACTTCACTATTCATTATCTCATGCTGTATGACAAATATCAGACCATCAACTCGACGATCTACTGTTGTATGACAAATATCAGACCATCAACTCGACGATCTAATTTTGTATGACAAATATCAGACCATAGACATATATGGAACCAGAAAAGAACCCCCCCCCCCC
>MU733565.1:5018-18526 GCA_026770625.1 Nicotiana glauca
AAAAGATAAGAAACTAAAAGAAACATCCGAGTTACACCCTGAAATAACCCGAGATACAGCAAAGGTGACAAGGCTAGTCTACCGGGGCTCCTGCCTAATCGGGAAAGGCGCAGCCTTCCAGTTTTGGATTTTGGCATCTGGTCCCATGTAGAGCACCTCAGCGGTGCTAGTCCCTTCCCCCGGCTGGACCATGTTGGTTTCATAGAGCATTTGCGTCATAGCTTCATAGATACCTTCTATTTCATCAGCCATGAACACCTCATCTTCCTCTTCTGTGCCATACTTAGGCTTGACAAAGGTCTCACATAGATGTGGCAATGGTTGCGGCAGAACCCATCCATCTTTTTTTCTTCATCGGCCCATTTCTCATCATCTGGGGTAGGGTGGAAGCCTATCCCTTATGCATGTTCCCTCACGTGCACCTGCCTATGGGATTCAAGACGCCAAAGTTCGAAAAGTATGATGGACATGGCGATCCCATTGCTCATCTTAAAAAGTATTGTAATCAATTGCGTGGGGCTAGTGGAAAAGAAGAGTTATTAATGGCTTACTTTGGAGAAAACTTGGTGGGCATAGCATCGGAATGGTACATGGATCAGGACATATCTCGATGGCATATCTGGGATGACCTTGCCCGATATTTTGTCCGACAATTTCAGTACAATATAGACATTGCGCTAGACAGAAACTCCTTGGCAAACCTAAAGAAAAAGCCCTTAGAGAGTTTCCGCGAATATGCAATCAAATGGCGTGAACAGGTGTCAAGAGTGAAGCCTCCAATGGATGAGGTTGAAATGGTTACTGTCTTCCTATAGGCTCAGGAGGCAGATTATTTTCAAAACATGATGTCCGCTATGGGTAAGCCTTTTGTAGAGGCAATAAAGATCGGAGAAATGGTAGAGAATGGGCTAAAAACGGGCAGTATCTTAAGCCTGTCAGCCATAAGGGCAACCTCCCAAGCCATCCAATGCGGGTCTGGAGGAATGGCTAAGGGCAAGAAGAAAGAAGAAACAGTGATGGCTGCGTCGGGCGGAAGAAGGTACCGGGCTCCTAGACCGGTGTTTTTAGAAAGATCCCCTCAACACTATTACCCTCACATAAATATGACTTATGCTCCTCCACCATATGTGGTAATGAATGCTCAACCTTTCGGCCGCCCGCAACCACAAGCTAACCGAAACCCACCTCCATTCCAGAGAAACCAGCCACCTTACCAAAACCAATATAACCCCCGACCACCACAAAATAACTTCCGCCCTCGGGAACCACCTAGGCGATCAAGTTTTACCCCGATTGGTGAACCATATTCCAGTTTGTTTCCGAAGCTCATCCAGATGAACCTATTACAGCCTATTCCCCAAAACAGGCTGAACCCGGAATCTCCAGCCTATCAACGGGGTGTTCATTATGCCTATCGTTCAGGAGCTGAAGGGCACAGTATTGACAACTGCTGGACATTGAAAAAAGTTGTGGAAGATTTAATCAAACAAGGGAAAAAATAGTGTTGAGGGATGAAGAAGCCCCGAATGTTACCAATAATCCCTTACCCACTCACAATAACGGGCCGGTAATCGGCATGATTTGTGAGGACCGAGACTTTGATCCAGCTCTGAAAGCCATAATTGCTATTGCCAATGCCGAAAAGAAGCCCAAGGTAGCCCCGAAGCAGGGAAAAGGGGAGAAGAAGGATAAAGCTATCAAAATTGAGCCTGAGAAGATGACTGAGAGAAAAGCAGAGCCGGTGCCTCCTAAACACGGGGTTCTTTGTGTTCCGCAAGGTCGCCAAGAGAAACCACTAATTGTGAGCACTCCAAGGAAGTATGAAGTGAAGAAGGGGACACAGATGTATGTGCCGAAAAGGGCCTACGTGGTGCGGGGGACAATTAAACCGCCTCGGCTGAGTGAGCCAATGGTTATTGGACGCGCACCACAGAAGCCCAAGACGAGCCCTGCTGCGGTACCATGGAGTTATCATCAGACAGTGGTAACATACGAGGGTAAAGAGATATTGGGAGGGCTGCTAGACAATTCCCCTGTTGAGGTAAACAATGCCACCAGAAGGCGTTTCCCGCCTAAGGAGCATGTGAGGGCTGAGGAAGAAGAAGTGGGAAAAATGAAAAGGACCAATTATATGATGTCACATCTGTATGAGACCTTTTTCAAGCCTAAGTATAGTGAAGAGGAAGATGATGAGGTTCTCACGACTAAAGAGAGTGAGGGAATACGTGGGGCAATGAGGAAAATGCTCTGCGAAACCCATATGGTCCAGCCAGGAGAGGGCACTAGCACCGCTGAGGTGTTATACATGGGACCAAGCGCCAAGCTTCAAAACT
Organism: Nicotiana glauca; assembly: GCA_026770625.1. Classification (NCBI taxonomy): domain Eukaryota; kingdom Viridiplantae; phylum Streptophyta; class Magnoliopsida; order Solanales; family Solanaceae; genus Nicotiana; species Nicotiana glauca. Next base: position 7,352 of record MU733565.1, read on the forward strand.
GGAAAGCTATGCCATTCCTGATCAGGCGGGAGTCCCAGTAGACTTGTCCTGCCGCATTTTTCTGTATCGCAAGTTATCCCAGGGTGTAACTCGGATGTTTTCTTTAGTTTCCTGTCTTTAAATTCCTGAATGTCAACCCTGTTATCTTCTCAATTACAAGAAATGAAATCAATATTTCATCGTTCATTTTCTTTATTTTTCTGAGTTTTGCTATGTCGTCTCTTTTATTTCTCTTCGATTCTAATAATGCAGCTTTAAATAACATGACATGCTTGCAGACTTCATGCCCAGATCGCAAGAACTCTATCAGACTTCGCAATAATGAATCAAGAACTGAAATACAAAGAAGTTAAGTTTGAGAAAATTAAAAGAAAAGAATCGGAACAACTGAAGAAAATTGGTTCGTGGTTTGGGAAAGGTCCATCACTGAAGCAGAGTTTGAGGACAGTAAGTGGGTCTAGACTCGTATGGAACGTTGACCTTAATTGAAATGGATGACTGCAGTTTGTCACGTGCAGTTGTACCAACAAAGAATGGCCCGCGCCCATAAAATTTGAAGTAGGCAAACTGGTGTTAAGGCGTATTCTTCCTCATCACCAGGAAGCAAAAGGAAAGTTGGCTCCTAATCGGAAGGGTCCATACATCATTGGAAAATATTGCCAAGAGAAGCATTGTATCTGGGTGACATCGAAAGAAATGACCCCGAAGCAGCTGTGAATGCAGATGCAGTAAAAGGGTACTATGTCTAAACTCGCTCCGGTGATGTCTTTGCACAGTTGAGATGACGAAGGCTTTCATTCCCGCTATCCAAACACCATCAATCCTTTGCAAACCCTTTAAGCCGGTTACCTTTCTTTGATTACCCTCTTTGGAACCCGGAAGTACAAAAAAGAAAAAGAAAAGAAAGAAAAGAAAAGGAAAAGACGAAGAAAAGAAAAGAAAAGAAAAGAAAAAAAAAAGAAAGAGAAAAGAAAAGAAAAAGAAAAAAAAAGAGAAAGAAAAGAAAAAGAAAAAGGAAAGGAAAGAGAAAGAGAAAAGAAAAACAAAACAAAACAAAAACAAAAACAAAAACAAAACAAAAATTATTGCCTGAACTACGTTTGACTTGATTCCGAAAGGATACGTAGGTAGCCTCTCCCTGAGGTTCAGTCACACCAAAACAAAAATCCCAATTTCTCCAAAAATTGAAACTGGGGCAGATGATATAATGGTTCGGCCACGAGACCGCCGAAATGGTTCCAAAGTTGTAGTTCCGCCCAAAATCCTTTTTACCCCAAAGACCTTATCCAAGTCCTTCCGATCAATTGGCAAAGGCAGGGAAGTGGAAAACGTCATTGTTGGAATCTGATACAATTCAAATTGAGAGAAATAAAATGAGAGTCTTATCGGTGAAAACCTTCGGGGACCATAAGGCGATGGTGAGTAGAGAAAACTGAAAATGAGAGAGTTCGCTTAGTGAAAACTCGCAAAAAGCACTATCAGGCGACGGTGAGAAGAGAAATGAGAGAGGTCGATTGGCAAAAACCCGCAAAGGGCGCCGTCGGCCGAAAAGAAGACATCTCATCACTAAAAGAGTCCTGGCAAGGTTCCTTGGTTTTGAAAAGCGGATCAATGGGTTCACGAGAAGCTGGAAAGTTTGTGTGGGTCGGGCGTCCAGTCCAAGAAGCATGTCATGTTCATTTGAAGCCAGCATGCACACCCCACACGGATAGAGCCCACACGGGCGAGTCATAATGAAACCCTGAGAGTTGAACCCAGTCGGTTTGAAAAGAGATTCACCCTCGAGGTCAACAAGCAGCAAACTTCTCAACAGAAATGGGGCCGGGATCAAGCGATTGGGATGATCAAGGCCACAAAACCAACCACCGTTTCAAACTAACAAATTATTCTTTGTTGAAAACAGGGGCAATCAAAGCAACCGTGCAAGAAACAGGTGTAACCCAAAACGAAAAGAAATGCGCAAGCACCGAAACAGCTTGGCAGCAGGAAAGTGACAGAAAGGGAATTTCCCCCCAAATTCTTTCATGCGTTTTGCTAAATAAAAGGAAAATATAAAAAGGAAAAACAAAATAAAAAGAAAGAAGAAAAGAAATGAAAATGAAAATCCCAAAAGAAAAACAAATCATGGTAGCATAGGACCCCATTCCTTAACCATCCCGGCATAACCCGAGGACCTCCCTGGCATAACCCTAGGAGCTTTTTCTTTCCAAATGCCGGCATAACCCGAGGATATCCCTGGCATAACCCAAGGATCCATTTTCTTTCCAAATCCCGGCATAACCCGTGGACCTCTCTGGCATAACCCAAGGAGAATTTTCTTTCCAAATACCGGCATAACCCGAGGATCTCCCTGGCATAATTCAAGGAGCTTTTTCTTTCCAAATCCCGGCATAACCCGAGAATTTCCCTGGCATAACCAAAGGAGCATTTTCTTTCCAAATACCGGCATAACCTAAGGATCTCCCTGGCATAACCCAAGGAGCTTTTTCTTTCCAAATCCCGGCATAACCCGAGGATATCCCTGGCATAACCCAAGGAGCTTTTTCTTTCCAAATCCCGGCATAACCCGAGGATATCCCTGGCATAACCCAAGGAGCTTTCTTTTTCCAAATCACGGCATAACCCGAGGAACTCCCTGGCATAACCCAAGGAGCATTTTCTTTCCAAGTCCCCGGCATAACCCGAGACCCTTTTCTTTTTCCGGCATAACCCGGTCATCTTCTAGCATAACTTGGATTCATTCACAGAGATACACAATCCTGATTTAATTGCTCAGATATGTGTCACAACTAACTCACGAAATTTTTCCTAGTGAAAACTGGGGCAGAAAAATTTCGTTCGTTTGTTTGTTTTGGTTTCTTAAGCAGGTCGATCTAAAGACACAAGGTGCGAGATGACCAATGGAATGAGTCTCAAGCCAGAATCAAGAAAAGAAGAAAAGAACAAAAGAAATGAATTCAAAGGCAAGGCACGCAAGGGCGCGGATGGCTCAAAATCAAAATTGAAGTCACAAGCTCCGCTGATCCTGTCTTGACCCAATGCTGCATAAAGAAGTAAACAGCTACAACTTACAAGCATCAAGATTCATATCAGAGTCCATAGCAAAATTAGCCAAAACTCAAGATCAAGTTTCAAGAGAATTATAGATAGGAATCTTGTAACTCATAGTTGATAGGCATAGCTAGCTTAGCTTTGATTTTCCTTTTGATGTAATAAGGAGGTCAGCAAGCAGTAGCAGCAGCAACAACAGTGAAATCACACCTTCTGGTAGTCCCAGCTACCAAACCTTCCTGAACTACACTGACCTGATTCCTGTTTAGCCCGGGATATGTAGGCAGCCTCTGAAGCAGGGTGCGGTCAGCTCTTTCAAAAATGCTTCATACGGAATATGCAAACGGGCAAAAATCGCTCGTTTTCGCTCACTTATCTTTGCACGAAAACTCTTCGTCTTTCCGGGAAAAGAGGGGCAGCTATGAGCACGTGATTTTTTCCCTAAGCAAATTATCCCAAAAGTTTCAAATAAAATGATTTCTTTATTATTTTACAATTTTTTGTGAATTTTGTGTTAATTGTTGCATTTTTATTTGTGCATGATAATTCATAGGAAAATACAAAAATATGCATTTGCATTTAGGGATTTAATTTCACATTTAGTATTAATTAGTATTAATTTGTTTTAAAACAAAATAGGAAGAAAATAACAAAATAGTTCACTTTTTGCATTTTATTTGTTTTAATTGTGAATTCGTCACGAAATAGTTTTTAATCAATTTTAGGAATTAATTAGCTAAGCTTTGAAATGTATTAGGGCTTTATTTTTATTTTTTGCATTTTAATAAAACCAAAAAATAATAAAATACAAAATTAAAACAAAAGAAGAAAGAAGAAAACAAAAGAGGGTAAGTGGTCTTAATAAAAGAACAATTTGGGCCAATTTTATTCGAATTTTCCTGGCCCAATTCGTTTATACCCGTCCAGTCCATTTTAATTCTCACCCGGTCCAGCCCCCCTATATACAAAACGACATCGTTTTGACGTCGTTTAATCTGGATCGTTCATCATGCCTCATCCAACGGCCCCTATTGATTCCCCACTTTAAATAAAAATGTCCTAACATAATCCAAAACCTAAGACATTTTCCCCCTTCCTCGTATCATCTTCCCACCCTTGTTCCCCTGTAACGCCGGAAACCCTTACTTTCGCCTTACTCCGCCCTATCGCCGCCGGCCTGAAATCGCCGCCGGCAGCGGCAGTCGTCCAAACACCCTGAAAATTACACCATAGCTTCCTCTCATTCTCCTCTTTCCGAACCCCAAACCCCCATGGCTCAAATCCCAGCCCTTTCCCTCGAATAATCAAAAACAGTAGCGCCGCCTCCGCCACCCATGGTGGCGCCACCACCAACTGGCCCCAAATGAACACCCTGATATCCCCCTACTCTCCTCTCCCCAAATCTACCTTCAATATACCTCAAATCATCACCAGTCATCTCGAATATTCAATCGAAATTCCGTCCAAAACACAAAATTTTCCTATGACCCTAAAAATCACACCAAGGCATCTCCACATCCTCCCCTCTTCGAATCTCAAGCCATTTGCCTTCAAATATTAACCAATCTCTTCGAATTTTAATTCGAAATTTTCCGGCCACTATGCAACCCTCTCCGTTCATCACCATATTTACACCATAGACTCCCCTTCTCCTCCTCTATCTGAATCCATTAGCCTTTTCTTTCAAACTCTACTGGAACTCGTCAAATATCCATTTAATATTTCTGGCCAAAAACCCTAAATTCAAAATCTTTGTGATTTCGGACCGTAATATCCCTAACCATGTATTTTCATTACGTGTCAGGAATTTTGGAAGATTCAGACATTAATGGTTGGCCAGACTTTCCTTTTCATCAATAAGTTTCCTGATTGTTATTTTTATTTTATTTTTTATTTTTTTCTTATTTCTGTTTATCTGCATGCCTGTTTTGAATTAATGTCGAATACATAGGTCTACTGTTAAGTAAATTGCTTTTCTGTTAATTAGTAATTATAGTTGTTTCCTTGATAATACAGTGTCTAATTGATAATAGTTTAAGGTTTTGATGAATTTGAGTCTGTATTAACTCTGCAATTCGATTTAGTTGATAGTTTTAATTTCATGATGCCTAGATGTTTTGAATTTGAGGGACTGTTTGAGTGGGAATTCTGAATTTAATCTTGGTTAGATGAATTGGTTATAGCTGAAATCTGATAGTTAGTTTAATTCAGTAATTGTATCAATAATTCTTTAAGTTTAGTTTTCAATTCATTAGTAAGATTGGCTTAATTAGTTAGCATTGATTGGCTTAATCGATTGGGTTATAGATGATAATGGTAATTTGGTAAATTGAGACCAAGATCAAGGGTTAATAATTGCAAAATAGGTTCAGGGGTTTTGTTTGGGTTTGGGTAGTAATTTCAGAGGGTTTTAAGGGTAGTTTAGGCGTGGAAAAAGGGTAGTTTTATTAGATTTGGCAATTTTATAAATCAGGCAAGGGTAGTTTAGGAATTTAAAGGGAATATGAACATGCTAGAACCTTCTAGGACATTCCAAAATAGGACTTAAGTATACATTTCAGGAAGTTTAAGACATTACTTGGTTAACAAGTTAAAAATAAAGGGACTAAACTGAAAATAAAGAAGGACTAAAAGAAAAAAAGAAAAATCTGAGGTTGCACCTTAATTTTGCCTCTAAAAAGGCATCAACATGCCTTGTTTAACAGGCTTTTTGATCTCTGAAAATTCTCCAAAGTTTCAACCCCAAAAATACTTCCTCTTCCATTTTCAAATCTGATTTGAAATTCAAACATCCAAAAATCCAAAAACAATAGAAAATCAGTAGAAAAACCAAAAATATTTACATTTTCACTGCCTATTTCTGCCAATTATTAGATTCAGCTTTAGCATTCTTCATTTCGGCTTTAGATTTGAATTCTAAAAGCATTTTGAGTAGTTTTATGATCTACTAGAGTTAAATTTGCGGCCTATTAGAGTGAATTTCAATTGAATCTGTGTCAGTAAGGTTATAGGGCATTTTAGACTCAAGTTCAAGTAAATTTGGGTGTTCAAGTTGATTTTCGAAATCATTCCTGAAGCTGTTAGCTATTGAAATCATCTGTGGGTTGTTGATTATTTTTGGGTTGTGTTAAACATCAAAAAATTGCTGTTGCTGTGTGCTGAAGTTCTACTGTTGTGCTATTGCCTAAGCTGACCACAATTTTCCTTCTCTTTTGCTTAAATTCCAGTTACACGTTTGAATTCACTCTCCTGTAGCTCTGAGCTTGAAATGGAATAAATTTGATCACCTATCTGATCCTGAAATATGCTGCTTGGATTATTGCGTGTTGATAGTTAAATAGGCGTTAGATATAATTGTTTATTATAGTTTAAAGTCAATTTGTAAGAGTATAAATTCTGGACTGTATAATTGAGACTGGACTAGACTATTTTTGACATTGTTGAGACATTTGAAATTAATTGTAGTTCATTTTTCTAATATATGAATACTGCATATAAATGTTAGAACTAGACTGATGTAAATCATATGATTCTGTTTGTTTTTAAGATTTGCAACTTCATTGTACTAATTTGAATATGTCTTTAATCTTAAATCATGGTATTTGCACTATTCATGTTAAGTTTGCACGATTCTACAGTCTACATTAATTGATGACCATTCTAGTGTAACATTCATGTTTGTTGCATTTAACATACATTGTGATATTTTCCTCCGGTTTGTTTTTCACCATTAATGACATCTAGGAACTCACCAGTAGGCAAATAGATAAAAATGATAATCTGAGCATGAAGCTAAGCTAAAATGATCAACAGCTTGTTAATTTGAATAAGTATACTTTGTTCTTCCTTGTACAAGTTATTGGTTTGGCGTGGGCTCAGGACCAGTTTTGACTCCATTCTCATTTGGACCAGGGCCAGATTTGGGACTGCTTCGTCTTATACATACTTGTCTAAAATTTTTCTATATGGGCTATGCTTAAAGCCCGATATGATCAAAATTCATGTGATGTTCATGGACCCAAGCATGATAATTTTGAACAATGGTTAATTAGGAATATAGGGAATTAAATCACAAATATAAAATTGGATTTTGAATTAAGTAGCGAGTTCAAGCTAAAAGGGTTGCCCCTTTTGTTTGAATTCGGACTTGAACTCAAGGCCCGAATTTATATTTGTGAATTAATTGGCCTCTTTAGAGACAAATAATAAATAGAAAAATTTAGTTAGCTTTAGGATTGGCCTTTTAATAAAAACGAGACGAGCCTCGCCAAACCAAATACAAATTGCGGGGCCCTCATTAACAAAACTTAATAAAAAAAATACTTAGAGATTCGGGATGGGCCGCTTAGCGAATTTCACGGCCTTCCCAAAAGATAACAACACGTTAGTCTCTTTAGACGCGATTTTTAATAAAATTACATTCCTAAACTCGGATGTGCATTTCATGCGACCCAAATTCAAATCCGAAAATGTTGAATAAAAATGTGTCGAGGATCCGGGTGCATTTCATGTGACGTGATCCGAAAGCACGTTTTTAAACGACGTTCACTTTCGTAAAAATAATTCAAAAGCGGTAAATAATTATAAAATTGCACGGTAGGTTGGAGCATGTAAAAAATTAGATTTTTAGCCATTTATAATAATTTAAGGGACCTTGCTAGAACCACGGGATCCGGGGGTACCTAACACCTTCCCCCGGGTCAACAGAATTCCTTACACAGAATTTTTGGTTTGCGGACTCCAATTGGGAAGTCAAAATTTTTCTCGATTTGGGATTTAAATTAAATCGGTGACTTGGGACACAAAAAGTCAATCCTTTCCCAAGTGGCGACTTTAAAAAAAAAATAATCCCATTTCGAATAATGTCATTTAAATGGAAAAACTCCCTAATACATTTATCCTTCGGGGTAGGTGTGTAAAAAAGGAGGTGTGACAAAGGAGTGCCCTAATAACGACATGACCGAGGCGATGATACAACAAACTTTTTATCAGGGCATCAACACCATGAATCAGTGCATTGTGAACCAATTAGCCGGAGGGAACTTCATGAAACTTTCTTACCAAGAGGCATGTGATGTACTTGATGAAATGGCCGACACCTCTTCGGCTTGGCAAAGCCGAGAAAATGTGCCCCAAGGTGATCTCATGGTCACCCATTTGCACAAGGAATTGCACGATCATGGCCAAGCTATTTCTGAGCTCACAACAACTATGAATCAATTGGCGAAGGTGCAATTGCAGCAAGTCCAAAACCCGCGCCAAGTCAATGCAATGGAAGGTGTTTCTAAGTTAAAAAGAAGGCAAAGAGGGCAACAACAAACTCAAGGTAATTGTGAGCAATTTGACAACAACAATGATGGTGGTGGTTATTCAAATGAGTGTTATGATGATCAAAGCGAGGAATGTCAATATGTCAATAACTACCAAGGGAATAGAGGAAATCAAGGGAATCAACAATGGCGTCCCCAAGGAAATTGGGGCAATCAACAAGGCGGTGGTAATTGGAATAATAACAACCAACAACAAGTTGGTGGAAATTGGAACAACAACAATTGGGGTAACCAAGGTAACAATCAAGGCAATTGGAACGGGAACAATAATAATTGGAGCAACAACAACAATAATGGAAGGTGGACTAATAGCGGAAATCAAGGCAACCGGGGGCAAGGCTTTCAAAGGCCCCCCATGTACCAACAACCGAACAATCCACCTCCCTTTCAATCTCAGGGGTCTAGTTCTTCGGGTAATGATATGGGAAGGATAGAAATTATGTTCGAACAAATGATGAAGAAGAACCAAGACTCCGATGCTCAATTGGATTCCCACAATACCTCTATTCGGAACTTGGAGGTACAATTAGGCCAAATCTCTCAATCGTTGAATACTTGACCTAAGGGTGCTCTACCAAGTGATACGGTAGTGAACCCAAAGGGAGGTAACAATCATGTGATGGCGGTTACAACTAGAAATGGGAGAAGCGGTGATGTGCATGCCTCGAAAGAAAATCAAGTTGTGGATTATAATGTTGGGATCCAAGAAGATGTGGGTCCGTTGATTGTTGAAGATGTGGTTGAGACAAATGTGAACAACGAAGTTAGGATAGATATTGATGAGGCAGAGGTGGAACACAAGATGCCGTCAACCCATCTAGGGAACACGTGATTGATATACCCGAGCTGGTGGTGCCCAAAGCCAAGGCACCTTTACCTAGACCACCTCCACCTTATCCTCAATGGTTAGCAAAGCAAAAGAGTGACAATCAATTCAAAAAGTTCATTGACATGATGAAGAGCCTCACATCAATGTCCCTTTGGTTGAGGCACTTGAGCAAATACCGGGGTATGCAAAGTTTATGAAAGATTTGGGAACAAAGAAGAGGTCAATGAAGTGTGAAACAATTAAGATGACTCATCATGTGAGTGCTATCGTGCATTCTATGGCCCCTAAACTTGAGGACCCCGGAGCTTATACTATCCCTTGCACTATCGGTAGTTCGGATTTTACCAAGGCCCTTTGTGATTTGGGGGCTAGCATAAATTTGATGCCTTATTCGGTCTTCAAGACTTTGGGAATCGGGAAACCTAGGCCAACCTTAATGAGACTTCAAATGGCGGATCGATCAACGAAGCGACCCTTGGGCATAATTGATGATGTTCTTGTCCATGTTGATAAATTCATATTGCCGGCCAACTTTGTCATATTGGATTGTGAGGTGGACTTTGAAGTGCCGATTATTCTTGGAAGACCTTTCCTAGCTATGGGGCAGGCCTTGGTTGATGTTTAAGCAGGTGAGTTGACATTCCGAGTGGGAGATGAGAAGGTGATATTCCATGTTTGCAAATCAATGAGACAACCCAATATCACGGAGGTGTGTTCATTTGTAGACATTGTCACAGGTGTGATAGTAGATGACACAAGTTCCATGATCAATGTTGAAGATCCTCTTGAGGTCGTGCTTCTTAACATGGATGTCGATGATGATGCTAGTAGAGTGGAGTGCGTGAATGCATTGCATGGTATGGGTTCATATTCATATAAGCCGAGGAAGTTATCTTTGGATCTTGAAAACCGCAAAACTCCACCAACAAAGCCATCGATTGAGGAGCCACCGGTGTTGGAGTTCAAGCCACTTCCTCCACACCTCAGGTACGAATTCTTGGGCTCTAATTCAACTCTTCCAGCTATTCTTTCTTCTTGCCTTACTAACTTACAGGTTGAGGCCACTTTGGAGGTGCTTGAAAGGCGAAAAAGGACAATAGGATGGACTCTGGCGGATATTCGGGGGATAAGCCTCGCCTTTTGCATGCATAAAATCATCTGGGAGGAGGATGCAAGGCCTTCACTTGAACATCAAAGAAGACTAAATGAGGCGATGCAAGAAGTGGTAAAGAAATAGGTTATCAAGTGGCTTGACGCCGGTGTGGTTTATCCAATTTCCGATAGCTCATGGACCTCTCTGGTCCAATGTGTTCCAAAGAAAGGAGGGATGAAGGTGGTGACAAACGACAACAATGAACTTATTCCCACTCGAACCATTGCCGGGTGGAGAGTTTGTATGGACTATCAAAAACTCAACAAGGTGACCCGCAAGGATCATTTCCCTTTGCCATTCCTCGATCAAATGCTTGATCGCCTTGCGGGGCGAGCTTTCTATTGCTTTTTGGATGGGTACTTGTAAGGCTCCGTAAAATTCCTACTTAAGAACCCGGATTCCGTGGTGCCAAGTTAGGAGCATGTGTTACCGCGGCTCGGACCTTTTTTGGATTGAATAGTGCATTAAAAAGTCATGAATAAGTTTCCAGAAAAAAATGCAAGAAATGCGGTCCAGAATGCAATCGCAGAACGTAAATGCGGACCGCATATCTGCCGCAGAGTGAATCAGAGTGTTGGTTAAAAATTGAAGTCAATTATGCGGTCGAAATGCGGTCGCATAATCGAAATGCGGACCGCATAGTCATCGCATTTTCTCCTTTGAATTTTGTGAGTGCCAGTTCTGTGGTGCACTTTGCGACCGCAGAACGTGAATGCGGACCGCATTATTACCGCAGACTGAGTCAGAACGTATGGTTTTTGGGAGACATTTTTGCGGTCCATTATGCGGACCGCATGTTCATTCTGCGATCG